>PVIC010005408.1:7896-21493 GCA_004025085.1 Thryonomys swinderianus
CAGGCTGGCCCTGAGCTCACTATGGTGCCCAGGCAAGCCGCCGCGAACTCAGCAATCCTCCTGTCTCTGCCTCCCGAGTGCTGGGATTACAGGCGTGAGCCACCACGCCCAGCATTATATGTGGTAACCGGGGATCGAACTCAGGTCCTTGCGCTTGCAAGGCAGGCACCGGAACCACTGAGCTAACCCTCCGGCCCCTACACAGTAACTTTTTAAACACCAGCCTTGCTTTTCAGGCATCTAAGAACTAAAATACATTTGCTTTTATTTTCTATAACTAAAGTTGCTATCTAATTTTCCTTCCTTATCATTGGCTTTTATCCATGTGGTTTGTTCCCTAAGGATTTATTTAAAGATTCCTATGCTGGAAGCTTGATCTTGATATGGTAGTTAGGTCACAGAGGGTACTGTCACACTGCAATTAATATGGGTGCTGTTTATTTGTTTTGTTTTTGGTTTTTGGACCATGTAGTACAGGCTAGCCTTGAACTCACTATGGCTGCCTCAGCTCTAGGCTGCTGTGACAGTTGGCATGCATCACCACACCTAGATGAGATGATCAATATAATGCTAGTGGGACACTTTTATAGTGAACAAAACCATCCCCTTCCCTCGACTCTGGGTTCCTATCTCAACCATGTGTTTGCCTCTGCATGTGCTCCTGCCACTATCATGCTCTTTGTCATAAAGCCCTCGCCAGAGACTAAACAGATCAAGGAATCCAATCTTAGACTGAGCTTCTAAAACTCAGCTACACAGTCCCTTCTTTATAAGTAAGCAGCCTCTGGTTATCTTGTCATAGCAACAGGAAACAGACACACACCATCCCAGACATGGGAGTTAGCTACATCCCTTGCAAGTCCTTGTACCTAATCTCATCATAAATCAAAACTTCAATCTGAGAATTTCTTGCAAATGTCTCCACAAGGTCTTAATTGGCTTATAACATATCAAGCTAAAAATCTTTACTTTCACATTAAGAAAGTGTAAGATTTACCATGTTTTCAAAATACTTTAGATGAAATCAAAACTTTTTCTTCCTGATATAATAAAACATACTGTGTCTCAGAAGAGCTATCAATTTCAAATTGATGACTTCAGCCAGACATGGTGGCACAGCCTGGTAAGCCCAACACTTGAAGGACTGAGGCAGGAGGATCATGATCAAGGCAGTCTGGATGCTAAGCACTCAAAGTACAATAAAAGGGCTGGGGATATAGCTCAGTGTGAGAAAACTTGCCTAGCATGCATACGTGCCTGTATTTAAATCACAATTAAATATTTTGCAGTACAAAATATTTTAAAGAAATGAAGTTTCACTGTCTTCAAGAACATTAAAACAGGCCAGGAATTTAGCTCAGTGGTTCCAGCATCTGCCTTGTAAGCACAAGGTCCTGAATTTGATCTCTGGTACCATATACCACAATACCAGGTGTAGTGGCTCACACCTGGACTCCCAGCACTTGGAGGCAGAGGCAGAATTGCTGTAAATTTGAGGCTTGCCTGGGCTACATAGTGAGTTCAGAGACAGTCTGAACTACAAAACAAGACCCCGTCTCAAAAACTAAAAATAATGGGCCAGAGATTTAGCTCAGTGGTTCAGGCGCCTGCCTAGCAAGTGCAAGGTCCCTGGTTCGATCCCCAATAACCACATACAGCTATACCGGCCATGGCAACTCATGCTCACCAGTAATCAGTATCAGATACCACGATGCCAGGAGTGGTGACTCACACCTATAATCCTAGCACTCGGGAGGCAAAACCAAGAGGATTGCTGAGTTCGAGGCTTGCCTGGGCTACATAGTGAGCTGAACAAAGTGAGACTCTGTCTCAAAAAACCTAATAATAATAATAATAATAATATTAAAACAAGTGGCATTTTAAAAGTCTTTTGTACTTATCCTTTCTAAAGATTTTCAAAACTTCCACCACCTGACATGATTCCTGTCTTCACTGTGAACTCTGAGTAAGCAATAATTAGGAATAACAATAAGGAAAATTGGTCTCAAGAAACCTTGTGGAATTCAACTTTATACTAATTAAGTCCTCTACTCTTTTCTAAACACTGTTCCTTTTCCAAATATGTATTGTACTTGTTTCCAGAGATATAACCAGTCCCTACCACCCAAAAACACATATTCCAAGCTGACAGTCTTGATGTTTAAAATTTTATAGATTCAGAAAGATTTCAAACAACAGTGATGATCAAATTTGTCCTCCTTTAGCTAGAATAATGGTATGAAAAGGGAGTTGTCAAAGCTAATCACATAAAGGGACACATTTTATCATCCCTTAATTGATTTCACAGAAAATTTTAAACTTGCTCTTCTTTTTCATTTAGTCCATTGTTCTTGTATCCTAAGATGACCTTGGTTTCAAATAAGAAGAAAGCTGTGTGCCTTACAGTCCAATGGGCATTAAGAACAAATAAATTTGTCTTTCAGTTGGCGCAAGAACAGCCTCACAGTAAGGGATTCCTGTTGCTTGCTGCACAGCAAGGATCTCTTTGATTCCCTTCACATTTTTTGTTTCCCAAAGGCATCTGGGTAAAGGGAGTGCTCACTGCTTGAAACCAGGGAGTTCATTTAATTCTGGAGCTGAAGGGATTTTATAACCAATTCTCTTGTGTTCTTAAAATATTTTTTTGCCTAGCTTCTCTGCATCTCTCACCTTGTGCTGTTAGTTTATACCCCCTTAAAAGCAATAGATACCAAGAGCAGATAATTACTGCTAAAGGCATGCTATGACAAACTGAGCCTACATATTAACAGACTTTTGGATGTGTACATTTGAACACAGGTAGAATAAAACACTATGGAATGTGTCACATAAAGGGAGTATTGAAGTCATGATGTAAAGGCCCCACATAAATTTCAGATACTGGACTGCTTATCAACTTGCCAAAATCCTTTTTAAACTTCGGTTCTAACAGCTTTATAAATGATGATGTAGCTGTGAATAACCAGTCAAGATACTCTACAAAGCACACAATACAGTTGTCATGATCTTAATAATACATTTTTCAATGACATTGAGAGAATACAGAATAAAAAGGAAGATCAGAAAATAAATATTAGGAAGACATTTTCAGCTGCATTCAAGAGAAAGAGCAATCTATAAATCATACATCCTTTAAGTGGTGAGTTAAAAATCTATGAGGGTGGAGATTTAGCTCAGTGGTTCCAGCGCCTGCCTTGCAAGCGCAAGGTCCTGAGTTCGATTTCCAGTAACCACATACAATGTTGGGCATGGTGACTCACACCGACCAGCCATCAATACCACATACCACAGTGCTGGGCGTGACGGCTAAAGCCTGTAATTCCAGCACTCAGGAGGCAGAGGCAGGAGGATTGCTGAGTTCGAGGCTTGCCAGGGCTCCACAGTGAGCTCAGGGCCAGCCTGAACTACAAAGCAAGACCCTGTCTCAAAAAAAAAGAAAAAGAAAACCAAAAACCTATAATATAAACAACAGGAAAATAAAGTACTAAACTTCCTTATAAGAACTATACTTACTTTTCATAAGTGTTCTAATTTCAAAAGAACTAAGCAGAGATAAAATAACGTATAAGTGATCTGTGAGACAATTTATCAATATACCCTTAATGTTCCTAGGTCTTTATCGTGACTGAATGCAGCAGAAATTCAAAAACTACTTGTTGGGTTTTCAAATAATGACCACATGCAGTCCAGGACAGTTCACATATAAAATAAAAACTTCACCAGGAGGCCAGAGAATATAACGTTCAAATCTAAAGGGGCTGGTAGAGGGGACACTTGCTCTTTGGCCACACCACCTAACCACAGGGCCTGACTCAGTGATGGTCAAATACTCTAATTCCAGTATTTTTATGGGAGCCAGAAGGAAACTACCCTGTCCCCATACAGCTTAACCAGAAGAATGAAAACTCAGGCTGCTGATGCCATCAAGCAAAAGAAAGCCAGAGCTGGTGCTGTGACTGGAAGACACCACAAGGTCTGGAGAAGAACTTGGATCCACATCTGCCTCTAGCTTTTCTTTCTTTTATGGGGGGTGGGGTTTACCAGAAATGACCTCAGGACCATGCACTTGCCAGGCAAGCATGGGGTCTAGCCTTTCAACTTATAAATCCTCTTTTATGACAAACTGGTTTTGAGTTGCAAGACTTTGAATCAGTTGAGATTATCATAATAAATCTTAAATATACAATTCAAAAACAAGAAAAATCTGAAAGTGCATAGTCACAATCATAAGGATATTGTATTCTGCAGTTGAAATGCTCTTAAACTTATATCTAGTTTCTTATAAAGTCTTAAACAAGTGTTTAAAACTAAATATACCAAGAATATTCCATTCATGCTAGAACCACCAAATACTAGAAGAAAAAAATAATAAGAGAATAAATCAAAACTCTAAGAAAATGGCTGAAAAAAAGCTCAACACAAAGTAAGTCTCAATTCTTCTAAGGCGCTCTGAAACCCAGTACTGAGAAACATAACCCACATCTTTACAGGCATTCTACTACTAAGCAATAAGGCTACCAAGCACAAATACCAAGGAAACAAAGGACCTTAGATAAAGAGGATATTTATCATCTAAAATTACCAAAATCCTAAAAACTACTGTAGACACAGACTACTACTATTTTGTTGTTTTGTTTTGTTTTGTTTTTTTGAGACAGGGTCTGGCTTTGTAGTTCAGGCTGGCCCTGAGCTCACTATATAGCCCAGGCAAGCCTCGAACTCAGCAATCCTCCTGCCTCTGCCTTCTGAGTGCTGGGATTACAGGCGTGAGCCACCACACCTGGCCAGACTACTACTATTTTAAAGAGGGCTTACTCCATCCCCTGCCTCTAACAACAATCGTGTTCTGTGTATGGTATCCAACTTTCCTGACTTTGTCTTGTTGTCCTAACTTATTTTCATTTTTATTTCCTTCTTATTTTATCTTTATTACACATGTGTCATTATAGTCATACTATGTATTTTTTCTTTCTCTTTTTGATATAAAGTAAGACTCACAATAGTACCAAATGACATTAAATTTCTAAACTGAGAAAAAGGAAAATACTGAAAATTTAAAAATAGGACTAATAGTCAGGCATGGTGGCACACTCCTGTAATCCCAGCATTTAGGAGGCTGTAAAAGGAGGACTGCTGTAAATTCAAGTCCAGCTTGAGCTACATAGTGAATTCCTCGTCAGCTTAAGCTATAAAGTCAGACCCTGTCTCAAAAAAACCAAAAAATAAAATTTTTTTAAAAGGTCTAATACTGTATTACTGATTGTCAGTAATACAAAAATATGTCACCAGACTTTGGTAAAAGTAATTAGAACACTGAGACAATACCACCACCCCAGACTGGAAATGGAATTCAAGACCTCATGCACACTCGAAATAAGTTCTACAACTAAGCTACATCCAGGGCCCACTTGTGAATGTTTCTATAGCCAAGATGCTTATCTACCATTAATAAGTGTACATGTTTTAACTCAGAAAAATAAAATGCACATGCACAGAAGTTCTATGTTTCTTTAGGATCACTTATCTGGAAAAAACAATTATTGTAATTAAGAAAGCACCATGGCTCAATGGAAAAAAAACATAGATTTTGTATTTTGTGTTTTAGTCTGGCCTTTTTGTGTTATTCTCATTTTTAATTGAGGCAGAAACACTCTGACCCTAAATCCAAGAAGGTTCTAGGTCTTAAACCAATATAAAAGAAATACAACCAATTTAAAAAATATATAAAGAGGAACAGATTACATACTAGAACTAATGAGAATGAACCAGGAAACCCCAAATGACAGAAGTTATATAGAACAAATAAGCAGTACAGTTTCTTCAGTTAATAAACACAAGAAAAGATGAGTGACAATTTTTACAGACTCAAAGAGAGTTAAGAAACTATTAATTACATAAAATATTTGAACTAAGTATGGGTCCCAATATTAAGAAATTACATAAAGTACTTATAAGAAAAACAGCAAACAAATGCCAATGAAAAGTATCCTAAAAGCACCTGACGAGTACTCTTCAAAATGGACAAAGTTATCGAAAATAAGTAAAGTCCAGCCAGGCATAGTGCACATACCTACCATCCCAGCACTCCAGTATGACAAAGCAGGAGGATCATTAGTCCCAGCCCTAGTTAGGCAATTTAGGAACTTAGGGAGATCTTGCTTCAAATTAAAAGATAAAAAAGAGGCTGGGGATGTAGGTCAGTGCAACAGCCCTGAATTCAACACCCAATAATATAAAAAAACAATTTAAATAAACATTTTGATGTCATATTTAAAATATAATTTTTAAAAGGCCGCTCAGTGCAAAGGTGCAGGCTGGGTTCAATCCCAAGTAGTACTGCAAAACAGTAAGGAAAAGAAAAAAACAGGGTAGACTGAGAAACGATTACAGTCCAGAGAACCCCGAATACCCATGACAGCTGAATCTAACTACACAGTAACTCTGGAGGGGCTGGGGAGTTAGTTCAGTGGCACTGCGCTGCCTTGCAAGCACCAAGGTTCAACCCCTGGTACCAAACAAAAACAAAAATACGGTGAACTCTGGAATAGAAAAAAGAGATTATGCCAGGCATGGTGGTAAATGTTTATGATTCTAGCACTGTAGGTGACTAAGGCAGAAAGATTACAAGTTCAACTCCAACCTGCGCAACTTAGGGAGACACTGCTGGAATGTAACAGTGCAAAAGCCCTGAGTTCAATTTCTAGTACCACCACCCATAAAAAGAAAGAAAAGGTAAAATCTAAGGAACTCTGAATAAACTTCTAACTCTGATTAATAATAATTGGTTTACTACTTGTAACAAATATTCTGCAAAGACATGAGTACCAAAAAAGTGGGTGAGTAGGAAGAATACAGAAATTCTGTACTAAATATGCAGTTTTTCATCAATCTAAAATTGTTCAATAAAATCTATTAATTTTTAAAAATATGAAACAAGAGGTGAATGGGTATGTGATATTAAGTTGTTGTAATTTAGGAACTGTGGGTTTTTTTGAGTCTTTTTTTTTCTTTTTTGAGACAGGTTCTCGCTTTGTAGTTCAGGCTGGCCCTAAGCTCACTATGTAGCCCAGGCAAGCCTGGAACTCAGCAATCCTCCTTCTCTGCCTCCCTAGTGCTGGGATTACAGGCATGAGCCACCATGCCCAGCATCGTGGTAAGTGGTATTGATTGCTGGTGGGCGTGAGTCACCATGTCCAGCATTATTATGTGGTTACTGGGGATCCAACTCAGGACCTTGCGCTTGCAAGGCAGGCACTGGAACCACTGAGCTAAATCTCCGGCCCTTTTGAGTCTTATTTTTGAGTCCTTATCTTTACAGACACTGAATTATTCATTGACAGATGGATGAATATATGAAAGAGTAGATTAAGGCAATGTTTCCAAAGTTTGGTACAGTATTCAGGGTGACTTCTGTCAGTACATGAAGGTTTTGTTTTTTATTATTTCTTAGTTATACATTTAACTTAAGTGTATCTTATAAAAATAACTAGCAAAACAAACCCAAAATTTCATATATTTTAAATCCTTGTGGTGAGTTGTTTCACTTATAAATACATTTATTAAAGCTAAAAACACAAACAGAAGCAGTTTAAGATCATAGGTCCAACACTTGTGACCTCAAGTCAGTTGCATCACCTAAAAGTTACCTACCACCAAAACAAGTACCAAACAACACCAGCTACTACATTACCGACAAAAACCAACCTGAAACTCCAACAAAGCAGCCATATACCAGAGGAAAAGACTAGAACCCAGGAGAGTGAGAAAAAGAAGAAACAGGAAGGCTTAGAGAAGTGGTTTGGGCACAGGCAGCTACCCCAAGTACTGAGGACCTGTTGTAGCTGCTGTCCAGACCCTAGACACCCTGCTGCCTGGCCCCAGACTCTTTAGTGTCTCAAGCTGCCAATAACTCTCCTCTTAGGAAGGTGAGGGCTACACATGTAGCCTCTAAAATAACATAGCTTTTCTTTTCTTATCACAGACAGACATGACAATGAAAGAATCATAGATAGATTAGATAGATAGATAGATAGATAGATAGATAGATAGATAGATAGATAGATAGATATACAGTCTAACACTTTGTTAACAATGTGACCTCGAGTAAAAAATAATTCCCCTCCTCAGTCCACATTTCCTTACATGCTATACTTTAGAGGTTACAGTAAAGGTTAGCAGGAAGAGTGGATATAAATCTGACAATAGTTCTTTCCCTTTGGCAAGGTAATTAGAGAAACTGGTGAACAAAGCAGTTTGCATGAATGCACAAAAGTCATGAAGAACAACATCTCCTAAAGTGTGACCTTTGAATTACATAGGTTTTGTGACAAAGGACTTCTAGGGTCAGAAAGCTTGGAAAACACATTATTAACATGACAATTAGTTAGTTTTAAAGAGAAGGATATTATTTACAGCATTACTAAATTTACTTGACCACAGGAAACACCTCATAGGAAAAGTGATCTTATTAAGCACCGCTAAGTACACACAGAAAGGAAGAAGATAAGCAAAGGAAAAGGAAAGGAGACAGGAAGGGTAGAAAGAAGTAAAGACAAAACAGCAATTAACAATAATTGACAACTCTTTCAAAGTGACAGTTGAAGCCCAGGGGCTTAGCTCAGTGGCACCACCTATCTTCCAAGCACAAGAGCCCAAATTCAATCCTGGGTAACACCAAAAAAAAAAAAAAAAAGAGTTAAAATATCCCAAGTTAAAACTATGTGGACAATTTAAAAATCAATGGCAGTATAATAATTTGGTTTGGAGGCAAAAGGGTAGGAGGGAATAAATCAATTTTTGATCTTTCAAAGGGGCATTTGATACCAATTCTTTAATTTTCAGATCAAATCGGTTAAGACAAGATTAAGAAATGGTTACTAAAGGGCCAGAGGGTTAGCTCAGTGCTTCCAGCGACTGCCTTGCAAGCACAAGGTCCTGAGTTCAATCCCTGTAACTACATACAATGCTGGGTGTGGAGACTCCCGCCCACCAGCAATCAATACCACATACCACATACCACAGTGCTGGGCGTGTGTGGGCGTGGTGGCTCACGCCTGTAATCCCAGCACTCGGGAGGCAGAGACAGGAGGATTGCTGAGTTCGTGGCTTGCCTGGGCTACATAGTGAGCTCAGAGCCAGCCTGAACTACAAAGCAAGACCCTGTCTCAAATAAAAAAAAAAAAGAAAGAAAGAAAGAAATGGTTACTAAAACAAAACATGGAGAGTTTAAGGAATTAATGTAAATTAATTAAAAGTTAATTAATTAAAATTAAAAGTATAGACAGACTGGGCCAGAGAGTTAGCTCAGTGGTTCCAGCGCCTGCCTTGCAAGCGCAGGGTCCTGAGTTTGATCCCCAGAAACCACATACAATGCTGGGTGTGGAGACTCACGCCCACCAGCAATCAATACCTCATACCATAATGCCGGGCGTAGTGGCTCACGTCTGTAATCCCAACACTTGGGAGGCAGAGGCAGGAGGATTGCTGAGTTCGAGGCTTGCCTGGGCTACATAGTGAGCTCAGGGCCAGCCTGAACTACAAAGCGAGACCCTGTCTCAAAAAAAAAAAAAAAAAAAAAGTACAGATAGACTTTCTGTACAAGGTAGTAATTCTCAATTGCCTTCCCAAATTATTCTTTCATTTAACTGGGCAACTATTTGGCAACTACTGCAATAGATGCTGGAAACAGAATATGACATGACAGGCACGATCCTTGTCCCAAAAGAGATTACTTTCTAGTAAAACTCTCTAGCAGGAGAGTTCACTCTCTAGCAGAAGACTATGTAATACACTTATCAGCTGCAGTAATGTTAACAGCTGTAAAGAAAAAAAAAAACTCCCTGAACCTACAAGGGCAACAAGGGGACCCAGACACATTCCCTGGGGATCTGCGCTCCACCCTGAAGGACAACCACAGGTTGGGGCATAGCTCTGCAACAGAACGCCTTCCTAGCTAGCATGCACAGGACCCTGGGTTCCATCTTAGCACAGAAAAATTAAATTTAAATTTAAAATTAGAAAAATAGCCAGCCTGAACTACAAAGCAAGACCCTGTCTCAAAAAAAAAAAAAAAAATTAGAAAATAGGCCCAGGGATTTAGCTTGAGTGGTACCACGCCTACCTTAGAATCACAAGGGCCCAAATTCGATAATTAATAAGACCAAACTCATGCTACCTGGTCAAGGAAGAAGAAAAAAAGTGAAGTGTAAGAATGATGATGACAAGTGATGCTTGCTCAAGCAGAAGTTGGTCCACTAGAGTAACAAAGAAAATGAGGGAGAAAAGTCAAAAAAGTGACCTAAGTGTAGAAAGACAAGAAAAGAAGAAAGACAAGACCTGAGAAAACAGGTATCACACTTAGTTAAGAGTTTCTGATTAAATTTTCTGGACCACAACTAAAGACAGTCTATACTGGCACTGGAAGGTTGGCCAGGGTATCTTCCACATACATAAGACCTTTCAAGAAATTTCTTTAAATATAATTCTTTAAAAAAAAAACTAGATTAGAAATAGTGTTCACTGTACAGAAACAAAGAAAGAAAAGCTGCTCTGAGAGGTGGAGGGAATTTCCTGCAAAATCTTGTGTCCTGACTCCCAGCAAAGGAGAGAAGAGTAGAGTATGTCCTCAAGGCACTCTCTAGGACCAGTCTACACTGAGCCAACCTGCTTCAGAGACAGCATCCAATACTAGGGTTTACCTCAAGGACAGGCTCGGTTTACACTGCCACGGACAGTGTGCTGAGAAGTAAACACTTCTGTAGCTGGCTTCAAACTAAAGCGGCATTTCAGTCACAAAAGGGCAGCATCCCACAGCCATACCAAACTCACAAGTTCCTCACCCTGGTGATTTCCTTTATCTGCGCCACCCCAACCTACCCCTGCACCTGGATGGGATTCAGCAGGGCGGAACTAACCTAACCTAAACATTTCCCTTTCTTCACAAAAGAAGTGCAAATAGCCACAAATGTAACAAAAAAAAAAAAATATGTACATCACTGGTAATTTTTAAATTTTTTTAATTATTTAATAAAATTATAATGTTTGTAATTATTAAAACTCTAAAGTGGGATTCTGGGGAGTATAAAGCTTAGTACAATGATGCTTGCCTAGCATGTACATGGCCCTGATTCAACTCCCAACATCACCAAAAACAAATAAAAAACATTTGGGCCTCTAAAATAATATAAACATGGAGTAATTTTTTTTTTTTTACATTACAGACATTAAAAACAGAAGCTGAGGGCCTGAGATTTGGCTCAATGACCCTGTAGCTGCCTTGAAAACACAAGGTCCTCAGTTCCACCTTCAGTACCAAAAAACCCAACAAAACAAAAAACCCAGAGTCCAAGAGCGGTGGCATAGGCCTATGATCCCAAACCTTAGAAGTCTGAAGTAGCTGGGCAACTCAGTGATTTAGTGAGACCTTGTCTCAAAATCCAAAAATTTTAAAAGGGTTGAGGACGTGGCCCAATGTAGAGGACCAAGGTTCACTCCCTAGTAGTACAAGAAAAAAAAACAGAACAGTAAGATCAGAAAGTAGATAAAACCCTTACCTATATAAAATATCATGAAATTCACATGCTTTATGGGGCCGGGAATTTAGTTCAGTGACACTGTACCTGCCTTGTAAGTGTAAAGTCCTTAGTTTGATCCCCAGTACCAAAAAAAACACACACACATATATATACATATATACATACATATATATGTGTATAACCTTGTACATATGTATATGTGTGTTAAAAAATCTTTGATTCAACAATTCTACCTCTTAGAATCTATCTTTAAGTAATACTCAGAGTTGTGTTAAAAGATTAAACTTCAGAAAAGAACAGCACAGCTTTAAATTGTTATATATAAATTAGGAATAACTTAAATAGCAAAGAATAGTTTAAACCAGGCGTGGTGGTGCACAACTGTATTCCCAGCACTGAGGAGCCTGAAGCAGGAGGACTGTCACAAATTCAAATCCAGCCTGGGCTACAAAGTGAACTCAAGGCAGCCTGAACTACATAGCAAAAATCTTACCTCAAAAATGGGGGGTGGTGCCGGGCGTGGTGGCTCACGCCTGTAATCCCAGCACTTGGGAGGCAGAGGCAGGAGGACTGCTGAGTTCAAGGCTTGCCGGGGCTATATAGTGAGCTGAGGGCCAGCCTGAACTACAAAGCGAGACCCTGTCTCAAAAAAAAAAAAATTGGGGGTGGTAAGTAATCCACATTCTTATATAATAGTCTCTCCAGTTAAGTATTATGAAGAAATTTATTGGTTGGGAAAGATGTCATAGTTGAGTTTTAAAACAAGTAAATGTGTGAAAACCAAATACATAGAGAACATTCATAAAAAAGAAAAAGATCCTGCCTCAAAATAAAAGCTCAATGTGAAAGTTCTAGGTTCAATTCCCAGTACCATACACACACAAAAATACACTTTAATGATTTTTGTTCTTAGACAGTATTCAATTCTTTTCCCTGACACTGGAGATCAAACACAGGACCTTGCACTTGCAAGGCAGGTATGGCACCACTAAGCTAAATCTTCAGCCCACCATCCAATTTTTTAAAAGGATCAAAGATTTGGAAAGTCACATCTCTGAAAAAGATGTCCATGTTACCAATAGGCAGCGTAAGGATGGTCAAATCACATGCTCCATTACCTGGTATGAATAAAAGGATCAAAGATTTGGAGTCACATCTCTGAAAAAGATGTCCACGTTACCAATAGGCAGCATAAGGATGGTCAAATCTCATACTCCATACCCTTCAGAGTGGTTAAAACTAAGAACACTGGCAACACCAATTGCTGACCAGGGTGTAGGACAACTAAACCCTCACGCATTGCCAGAGCGTATGTGAAAATGGACAACCACTTTAGCTAGTTATTTAAAAAATAAAATAAACAGGGCCAGAGTTTTAACTCAGTGGTTCTGGCGCCTGCCTCGCAAGCGCAAGGTCGATCCCGGTAACTACTTACAATGCTCGGCATGGTCACTCATGCCCACCAGCAATCAATACCACATACCACAGTGCCGGGCGTGGTGGCTCACGCCTGTCATCCCAGCACTCGGGAGGCAGAGACAGGAGGACTGCTGAGTTCGAGGTTTGCCTGGGCTACATAGTGAGCTCAGGGCCAGCCTGAACTACAAAGTGAGACCCTGTCTCACAAAACATAAAATAAAATAAAATAAATAAAATAAAATAAAATAAAATAAAATAAACATACACATGTATAATAACAAAAATGTATTTGGTCTCTGCTTCCCTGCTTGCCCATTGCTCCCTTCCTGACACAGAAGCCACCGAAACCCTTGGAAATCCCTAAGTGATAGAGAGATAAGTAGAACGTCATTTATTATTCATAATAAACCCCTCACAGACTGGCTTTATGCTAATGAGATCATTCTGAGGGATGAGAGCTGTCAGAATAACCATCCCCTGCTATCTCTTAATCTGATTACTCATGTGTATCTCTTTTATAATATCCTTTAATAAAACTCGTAAAAAAGTTTTTCTGAGTTCTATGAAATATTACATCAAATGCTAAACATGAGGGAAAAGTTATAGGAGCTCCCAATTTGCATCCAGTCAAAAATAACAGGTGG
>PVIC010005408.1:21593-58221 GCA_004025085.1 Thryonomys swinderianus
GCAAGCGCAAGGACCTGAGTTCGATCCCCGGTTACCACATATAATGCTGGGCGTGGTGGCTCACGCCTGTAATCCCAGCACTCGGGAGGCAGAGACAGGAGGATTGCTGAGTTCGCGGCGGCTTGCCTGGGCACCATAGTGAGCTCAGGGCCAGCCTGAACTACAAAGCGAGACCCTGTCTCCAAAAAAGCAAAAAAAATAAAAAATAAAAAATAAAAAAATAACAGGTGGCAAACTTCTGTTTTGTTTTTATTTTTTAAGACAGTCTTACTTAATAGTGCAGGCTGGCGTTGAACTAACTATGTAAGCAAGGCTGGCCTCAACTGCACAGTGATGCTCCTGACCGTACCTCCCACGTGCTGGTGTTAAAGGCAGGCACCACAACACCTGGCCTGAGTGATGTCTCTTTTTTTTGCAGTTGATGCCTAAAGTAGGGCCGTTTCCTGGGATCTCACTTCAGGATCTAACACTAACTCTAGGCAATGTCAAAAGTAAACTGAGGGCTGGAGATTTAGCTCAGTGGTTCCAACGCTTGCCTTGCAAGCACAAGCGCAAAGCCCTGAGTTCGATCCCAGTAACCACATACAATGCTGGGCAAGGTGACTCACGCCCACCAGCAATCAATATCACATACCACAGTGCTGGGCATGGTGGCTCACGCCTGTAATCCCAGCACTCAGGAGGCAGAGGCAGAAGGATTGCTGAGTTCTAGGCTTGCCTGGGTTACATAGTGAGCTGAGAGCCAGCCTGAACTACACAGCAAGACCCTGTCTCAAAAAAAAAAAAGTTTTTTATCATCTATGCTATCCCAGCAGGTCCACTCCAAGTATACCCAAGAAAAATAAATGTCCTCACAAAAACCTAAATACAAATATTCACTAAGTTTTACTCATAATAGTCAAGCACTACAAAAAACTTAAATACCCATCAGGAAAATGGATAAACTGTCATATACTCATCCAATGTGATACTACTGCCTATAAAGGAATGAGCAATTGACATAACAAGAATAGATCTCAAAAACATGCTGAGCAAAATAAACCAAACAGGGCCAGGGATTTAGCTCAGTGGTTCCAGCACCTTCCTTGCAAGCGCAAGGTCCCCGGTTCGATACCTGATAACTATAAACCGATTATGCTGGTGTGGTGACTCATGCCCACCACCAATTAGTACCACACACAATACCAGGCATGGTAGCTCACACATGTAATCCCAGCACTCGGGAGGCAAAGGCAGGAAGAATGTTATGAGTTCAAGGCTTGCCTGGGCTACACAGTGAGCTCAGGGCTCAAATACATACATACATACATACCAAACATTACAGAGTACATGTAATATGTGAGTGCCATATAATTCCACGACTGTGAAACTCCAGAACACAGTGAACTAATCTGGTTATAGGAATTAGTAAGTGTGAGAATATAGGAAAGACTACAAAGGAAAATAAGAAATATTTTGATTGTGCTACTGGTTTTATATATATATAACTGTACATATTTCTCAAAATTCAAACAGTACACTCAAGATGAATACATTTCACTGAGTATCAACTATAATGAAGCTAATTAAATAAAAAGCAATCAAAAGCCCCAATCAGACATCACTAAACACCCATCAGCATGGCTACAATTAAAAATATTAACTGGGCTAAGGATGTAGCTCAGTAGCACCGCACCTCCCTGCCTGCCTGACAAGTACAAGGTCCCAAATTCATTCCCCAGTACCACAAAAAATAAACTAATTAATTTAATTTAATTAACAATATCAAGTAGTAGCTGGAAATCTACAACAAAAATAGGAATAGAGATAGGCTGCAGGCACTTGGAAAAACAGTTTAGCAGTACTTAGAAAAGCTGAATATATGCATACCTTATGACCCAGTAATTCTACCCTTGGGTCTTTATGCCAAATAAAAACAAGCGCTTTATGTCCACCTTAGAAGAGTTATCCATAATAGAAGCCAAAAACTGGAAGCAACCCAAGTATTTATCAATAGCAGCACACATTCAGCAGTTCAATTACTCAAACAACCACATTAAAAAGAACAAACCATGGACAAAGCATATGCACAATGAAGGAGAAGAGACCCTACAGCTACACAAAACAAAATGGGATTAATCTTATAAATGTAATAAGGGGACCAGAGATTTAGTTCAGTGGTTCCAGCACCTGCCTAGCAAGCGCAAGGTCCCTGGTTCAATCCCCAGTAACCACATACAGTACAGGGCCTGGTGTCTCACACGTACTGGCAATATCTACCACGCATCACAAATGCCAGGCTTAGTGGCTCAAGCCTGTAATCTCAGCACTTGGGAGGCAGAGGGAGGAGAATTGCTGAGTTCAAGGCTTGCCTGGGCTACACAGTGAGCTCAGGGCCAGCCTGAACTACAAAGCGAGACCTTGTCTCAAAAAAAAAAAAGTAATAAGGAATAGGTTGGGACACAGTGGTACATTCTTATAATCTCTATAATACCAAGCAGGAAGATACAAATTCAAGGTTAATCTCAGCAATATACCAAGATCTGTTAAAAAGAAAATTTTAAAAGGGCTAGAGATATACTTCAATGGTAGAGCACTTGCCTAGCATGTACAAGGCTCTGGGCTCAATCCCTAGTACCACAAAAAGAAAGTAATACTGAGCAAGAAGAAAACCACAAGAGTTTATACTGTTTGATTTAAAAAGAAACATAGCTAACCTACAGTGAAGGAGGTCTGAATAGATGTTTGTGAGAGCTCACTGACTGAGTGAGGTATGGGCAATAGGAAGACTTCAAAGGTTCTAGAAATAGTTTATATTTTGATCTTGATATGTTGTGAGATTTAAAAAAACTCACTGAGTTGCCGGGCGTGGTGGCTCACGCCTGTAATCCCAGCACTCAGGAGGCAGAGACAGGAGGATTGCTGAGTTCGAGGCTTGCCTGGACTACATAGTGAGCTCAGGGCCAGCCTGAACTACAAAGCGAGACCCTGTCTCAAAAAAAAAAAAAAAATTTCACTGAGTTGCCACTTAATACATGTGTTCTTTAGTATATCTAAGTTATATGCAATAAAAACTGTACATGCAATTGCTCTTTAAACAATGTTTGTCAGTTAAAGAAACTTTGCTTCAAAATTATCTCTTCAGAGTCTGGGCTGGAAGTGATATTAAATATATAGAATAATGTCACTGGCAATGGAACTGTATCAAGTCATGCCCAAACTACAGAGGAAGATTTCAGAGGTAATACTTAGTATATGGTATTGACATGGTATAAAGTTTTAAGAATATGGGACAGGATCTTGTGGACTCACTATCCTTTTGATTAACTTCTTGAAGAGATTTTCAGAAAACTAAACATAAACATCAAGTTCTTTAAAAATAATTATATAGCACTGATATTTTTGTTTGAAAATTTATCTCCATAAGTGACTAAAAAAAGAACATACTTTACACACAACTTTCAGAAATGAAGCCAGATTGAAGTTACATTTTTGCCAGAATATGGTACTTGCATATTCTAAAACTAAACTTTATAGCCAGTGACAATGCATGAAACTATTACTACTTTCACAATCAACCACTAGATTATAAAACAAGTGGTTAACTTCTAGAAACTGATTTATGAATGCAAAGCTTTTCAGAAATAACATTCCATATTTTTGGTTTTGTTTTGTGGGCACAGGACTGAATCCACGACCTTGCAGATGCTAACAGCCAGCCTCAGAACTAACGTTTTTGGTTTTTTTAATTAATTGGTATAATTTAAATATACAGAATGATCATATTCATCATTCGGAATTTTTATCTGTACATGGTATGTTTTGATTCCTTTTCTCCAGCCCCTTCCACTCCTTTCAAATCCTCTTCCCCTCCTCATTTACAAAAACTTTGTTATCATTTTTTTCCTTCTTTCCTTGTTTTTTTTTTTTTAGGACGAGCATAACTGAGTAAAATGGTGGTGCACATGATGGGGAATACCTGTAATCCCAGCACCCTAGGAGGCCAATAGAGGATCACAGATTGAAGACCAGCCTGAAGAAATTGAGCATGGTAATGCATGGCTATAATCCCAGTACGTGGAAGGCTGAGGCAGAAGATCATGATGAACTCAAGCCTAGCTTGTGCTACACAGTGAGTTCAACACTAACCTAAGCTCTGTAACAAGAACCTGACTCAAAAAATAAATAAACAAGCAAAATGTCTGGCCTGGGCAACAAGACTAAGGCCAATGCATATATAATACTCTCTGATCTATCATTACAATCTATACATTTAACATCTAAAATATCTCATTTTCTCTTCTGTGTATTATGTTACTACCCCTCTATCATTTCTTCACGTGAGTATTCCAACAGACCAACACTGACTGCCTATGATCTAAGACAGAGCTCTTGCTTTAATTTTCATATCAATTCCCTCTCAAATCATATTCACCATTCTCACATATCCTTCAGCCTATACAGGGATCACAACATCAAAAGCTTAAATGAGGGCCGAAGATTTAGCTCAGTGGTTCCGGCGCCTGCCTCACAAGCACAAGATCCTGAGTTTGATCCCGATAACCAAATACAACAATATTCAGTGTGGTGACTCACGCCCACCAGCAATCAATACCACATACCACAGTGCCGGGCGTGGTGGCTCATCCCTGTAATCCCAGCACTCAGGAGGCAGAGACAGGAGGATTGCTGAGTTCCAGGCTTGCCTGGGCACCATAGTGAGCTCAGGGCCAGCCTGAACTACAAAGCGAGACCCTGTCTCAAAAAAAAAAAAAAAAAAGCCTAAATGATCAGTCAGATAAGGTAAGGATAACCTTTTAGGAGTAATGCCAAACAGGGAAGTACAAGCTCTAATTCCAAATGGCATGCAAAAGCAGAAATAAGTGCTCTGACATGAAATGTCCCGATTTTTAAAATCTGTGCAGAATACTGGGCGTGGTGGCTCACATCTGTAATCCCAGCAATCGAGAGGCAGAGGCAAAAGGATTGCTGAGTTCGAGGCTTGCCTGGGCTACATAGTGAGCTTAGGGCCAGCCTGAACTACAAAGTGAGACCCTGTCTCAAAAAAAAAAAAAAAAAAAAAAACTATGCAGACCAAATAAAGTATGTCTGGAGATTTTCATCTACATACAAGGTACTCTTATATAATTTAATCCCTAACAAATAAAGTTCAATATTTAGTTAAAAAAACCTTTCCAAATGTATCTACCATGGTCCCTTTACAAGCTGTATTCCAACCATCCACATAAAAACTACAAACTACTAAAAGCAGGATATGTATCTTATACTATCCTATGTTCCCCATATTACCAGAGTACCTAAAACACCATACATCCTTAATAATGAACAAAATGTCAGGCGTGGTGGCTCACACCTGTAATCACAGCACTTGGGAGGAAGAGGCAGAAGGGCCGCTGTGAGTTTGGGCTTGCCTGGGCTACATAGTGTATTCAGGGCTAGCCTGAACTATAAAGCAAGAAAAAATAAAATTAAAAAATAAAATAAAATAATGAATAAAATTACTTATCTATTTAATATTGTGTACCTCAATTTGATGGCCATGATGCTGAACAGTCCCTTAGATTTTCAAAATTAAAACATTAACAGGTTCAAGGGAAAACATCCTATAATATTATAATACCAAACTGGAATCAAAAATAC
The DNA here is from genome assembly GCA_004025085.1 of Thryonomys swinderianus. NCBI lineage: Eukaryota > Metazoa > Chordata > Mammalia > Rodentia > Thryonomyidae > Thryonomys > Thryonomys swinderianus. The sequence continues at coordinate 27,234 of PVIC010005408.1, forward strand.
TATGAAACTATGATTCTTTTCACACATACTTCTTAAATCTGTCTACCAAAAGGGTCAAGAAGAAATTACAACCTAAAACAGTGATTTGGTTTCTAAATACCACTCCCCACTAGAAAGAACCAGGGCTTCCTGGATATATGGTTGACCCCTGCTGGGCAGGGAACAACAAAATAAGCCTGGAATATCTTGTGCTGTACAGTCATGCAGGACATGAAGACTGATATGATCCAGGTCAGAAAGAAGAAGAAACCAAATATGGGACAATCAGAGCATCAGTAAACACAGTAATTGAGTCTTAAAACACTGATTAAGGGGCCGGAAGGTTAGCTCAGTGGTTCCGGTGCCTGCCTCGCAAGCGCAAGAACCTGAGTTCGATCCCCGGTAACCACATATAATGCTGGGCGTGCAGACACGCCCACCAACAATCAACACCACATACCACAATGCCGGACGTGGTGTCTCACGCCTGTAATCCCAGCACTCAGGAGGCAGAGACAGGAGGATTGCTGAGTTCGTGGCGGCTTGCCTGGGCACCATAGTGAGCTCAGGGCCAGCCTGAACTACAAAGCGAGAGCCTGTCTCCAAAAAGCAAAAAAAAAAAAACAAAAAAAAACACTGATTAAGTAAAAACTCAGGAGAGTATGACGACACAGAGAAGGAAGCTGGAGAAACAGGTGTCGTCTGTTAGTGCTACCTAGTAACTGTGGAAGGAATGCCAACTACAAAAACCAGTTTTGTAATACTTACTGTAATAACGGACTTCAGGAGTAGGATGCTGAAATCACCAGGGAAAAGTCCTAAATGAAAAAGATACTCACAAGTTCTCAGGACAGTGCCCATACATTCTTCTCCAATAGCAGAGGAAAAACTATACTCACTATGGAAAAAGCTGGCCGTGGCCACCTCAGCCAAGAGACCAAATTTCGCACAACTCCAAACAGGAGTGGCTCCTGATAGGACTCAGTGTAAGGTACACACCACTCACAAGGAAGTCTTCTTGCCAGAATACTTCACCTGGGTGTAACCCTACCAAACTTCCAGTTTACAGGAACTATAGGCACTAGAGAAACAAGTTAAATGACACCATGAGGAAATAGTCAAATGAATACAGAATATGACACATCCTGTAAGACAACTATTCAAGAAACTTCAAGTACTGGTTCAGTGTTAGCTGTAATAAACTCTTCAGTCTCCATTAGTCTTAAGTGAAAATAATTTATAGTAAAAGTCTGCCTTAAAAACCCCTTAGAAGGGCCGGAGGGTTAGCTCAGTGGTTCCGGCGCCTGCCTCGCAAGCGTAAGGACCTGAGTTCGATCCCTGGTTACCACATATAATGCTGGGCGTGGTGGCTCACACCTGTAATCCCAGCACTCGGGAGGCAGAGACAGGAGGATTACTGAGTTCGCGGCGGCTTGCCTGGGCATCATAGTGAGCTCAGGGCCAGCCTGAACTACAAAGCAAGACCCTGTCTCCAAAAAGCAAAAAAAAAAAAAAAAAAAAAAAACCCTTAGAAGCTCATGCCTATTATCACAGCACTTGGGACGCTGAGGGTAGGAAGATCACCAGGAGTTCAAGGCCAGCCTGAGCTACACAGCAAGACCCTGTCTCAAAAACATCCTTTACAGGACCAAAATATGTAGTAGATACTGGGACATGGGAAAAAAATGTTCAAACAAGGAGGGGAACATAAAGGGGTAGGAGAAAAGGAAAGAAGGGAATGAGAAAAGGAGAATGGAAACAAAGCTTTTATAAATAAGGAAAGGAAGAAAGGTTGAAAGGATTAGAAGAGAATGGGAATAAAAACAAATCAAGATATATCATGTACAGGTAGAAATTCTCTATGATGACTGTTATCATGTGTGTGTGTGAATACCAATAAAATAAAAAGAACTTCTGCTGCAGACAATAAAAAAAATCCCTTATAGACATATCACACTGCAGATCAAAACAGCACTTTTTTTTTTTTTTTTTTTTTTTTTTGAGACGGGTCTCACTTTGTAGTTCAGGCTGGCCCTGAGCTCCCCATGTAGGCCAGGCAAGCCTCAAACTCAGCAATCCTCCTGTCTCTGCTTCCAGAATGCTAGGATTACAGGCGTGAGCCACCACGCCTGGCACTGTGGTATGTGGTATTGATTGCTGGTGGGCATGAGTCACCACACTGAATATTGTTGTATGTGGTTACTGGGATCAAACTCAGGGCCTTGCACTTGCAAGGCAGGCACCAGAACCACAGAGCTAAATCTCCAGCCCAAAACAGCACCTTAATTCCAACACAGATAATGTTTACTCCAACAAAGATAATTTTTACTGTTTCTTTAACAAGTAGATAAAATAGCTGGCAGCTCAGGTTGTGATGTAAAAATGTGTCTTTACCACAGCTAGAAAAGTATTTGGAAACTGAGACAGGCTGAGAGGACACATTTCTATTTTTTGTCTCTGTTTAGTCCTTTTTTCTTGTTTTTGTATCCAGATGCACAGAAGTGAATTTCTGTAACTGCATACAAGATGTGCAATAACAACCCTGAGTTTTTAAAAATACAATTCAAACTAGGTATGGTAGCACAGGCCTGTAATCCCAGATACTCCGGAGACTGAGACAGGAGAACTGCAAAGTTTAAGGCCAGCTTGGGCAACTAAGAGATTCAGTGAATTCCAGTCTGAAAATAAAACTTAAAAGAACTAGGGGGGCTGGAGGATTAGCTCAGTGGTTCTGGCGCCTGCCTCACAAGCGCAAGGTCCTGAGTTCGATCCCCGGTAACCACATACAATGCTGGGCGTGGAGACTCACGCACACCAGCAATCAATACCACATACCACAGTGCCAGGCGTGGTGGCTCATGCCTGTAATCCCAGCACTCGGGAGGCAGAGGCAGGAGGATTGCTGAGTTCGAAGCTTGCCTAGGCTACATAGTGAGCTCAGAGCCAGCCCAAACTACAAAGCGAGACCCTGTCTCAAAAAAAAAAAAAAGAACTAGGGGGCCAATTTAGCTCATTGGTTCCAGCTCCTGCCATGAAAGCACAAGGTCCAGAGTTCAATCCCTAGTACAAAAAAAAAAAGCTAGGAATACAGCTGGGTGCTAAAAAATAATAATAATGATAATAATTCAAAAACTGTCTTTATTAATTAATCAGTTATAGTGAGGGACAAAAATCACAACCCAAATACAATGAAGTAACTTGCTGAGTGGGGATAGGTATTAGCAACCTATCAGGGAATTCCCAGACTGGGATAAAAAGGAGAGAAGTAATAGCATCTCTTGGTGAACATCATGTATGATCTGAAGTCTAACCAGCAGCTATATCCCATTTCTTTATGTTGGTATTCCTACACACTGACAGAGATTGTTTCCAATCCATATCTGAGTAATCTTGTAAATGTACTAAGTAAAAGGCACCACTGAGGCTAAAAACTGTCTCTCTAACCATACCCTCTAGTGTGCTCTCAATTAGCATTCCCACTACTATACATACTTCTTTCCTTAAGAGTATTCACCCATAGGGAAGTCAAATTTGTATAACCCAACATGAACTCATTCTTTCTCCTCCCTAATATCCTCTTCTAGTATTGCATATCCTAGAGAAGAACACAGATATCTATCCAGATGCCCAAGGCAAAAACTTAAGTCTATTTTTCCTTTTCACTCCTACCCCTAAAACCAATGTGAGTTCTGCAGATCCTACCCCTACATCTTTTTTATATGCCCCTTGTCCCTATCCATCATCCCAGCATGAATAAATGTTCTACCATCACTGCTCATTTACAACTGACTGACGAGTCCTCCTGCCTTGAACAGTCTCTTCAGACATTCCTATACACACATGCCAAACCTAACTCCCTAAAATACAAACCTAGTTATGCTAGTCTTTCCACTTCAAGAACAGGGGAACAAGTCCCAAAGTGCTGGCAAAGCACCATTTATCAGGATGTAATACAAAGAGAATGCAACAGATCCAGTGTTCTGAATATGTTCCTATTTAAAATATTATATGACCAAATCAAATAAACTAAGATATGTCTTTCAGGAGAAAGAGGCCACAGGGAAGCCAAAAAAATTCAATTCCCATCTTAGAGTTGAAAAGAGACATAAAAAGGATCATACAAGTAAAGAAAAAGCATAGGAAAACAAAGAACTTTGCATACTTGTAACATAAGAAGAGCTCAAAGTATTAACCTTCTTAAAAAGAAAGGCTTTATAAGTAAAAGCATGGAGAGAAGATGAAGGAAGAAGCTGTCCCATCAAGAAAAACCATCTGTCATGAATCCTGTCATAAACTGGGGACAGCTCAGTGGTTCTGGCACTGAGCAAGCGCAAGATTATGAGTTTGATCCCCAGTCCAAAAAAAAAAAAAGGAAAGGAACAGAAAAAAAAACAAAACGCTGTCATAAACTCTGTGAAGTAGTTTCAGTCCCACACAACAGATAGCTCACTTCCTTGGCTGACCTATAGGTAAAACCTATTTAAAGAGAGTGCTGAAGTCATATGGTGCATCTGTAGGTCCTTCTGAATTAAAATAGCATATAAAAGACCAGGCATGATGGTATACACCTGCAATCCCAGCACTCAGGAGGCTGAGGCAGGAGGACTGGCACAAATCTGAGTCTACACAGTGAGTTCAAAGCAAGCTTGAATAAGAGTGAGACCTTGTCCTGAGAAAAAAAAGGAAAAAAATAATGAAACAGCATATAAATTTAAAACATGCAAATTAAAAATGAATATACAATCATGTCAAAATTTATACATATATGTATGTCATAAATTTATAAATTAGAATTCTGCTTTTACATGTAAGTCTCATAAAGCTGATTACTGTTGGTCCAACCCTGGTAATAAGGTACTGCTTTGAGCATGCTGATCACATCCAATTTCCGAGCAGGCTAATGCAAGACCACACCCAGGAAAACAGTAAATTCTAAAATTGCCTGTGTGGTTATTTCAATGTAAATTTAAGTAAAATTTATAATTCAGGTAAGAGTGCAGATATTTGAACATTTCAATCATCACAGCAAGTACTGTCCCACAGCACTATTCTGAACGATAACCTCAAACTAACTAATTGCCCGTGTTCACTTGGGAAACATTCTGAAAAATATCCATGGGATGGCTAAGATAAACCCTTGGAAACTAGACTGTTTTCTACAGACAGTAAGAAGCATGTACTCAACAATTATTTTCTTTTCCTTTGCAATGATTTTTTTTTTTTTGAGACAGGGTCTCGCTTTGTAGTTCAGGCTGGCTCTGAGCTCACTATGTAGTCCAAGCAAGCCTTGCACTCAACAATCCTGTCTCTGCCTCCCGAGTGCTGGGATTACAGGCGTGAGCCACCAGGCCCAGCACTGTGGTATGTGGTATAGACTGCTGGTGGGCGTGAGTCTCCGCGCCCAGCATTATATGTGGTTACCGGGATCGAACTCAGGACCTTGCGCTTGCAAGGCAGGCGCCGGAACCACTGAGCTAATCCTCCAGCCCTGCAATGATATTTTTAACTAGGTGGAAGAGCAGAGGTTAGAAGCACATTCTCACATTCTCCAAAGCCAGACTACTTCAGTTCATACCCCCCACTTTTTGGTGGTACTGGGGATTGATCACAGGGCATTTGCACTGAACAACATCTCCATATCCCTAGGCCTTTTTTATTTTGAGACAGGATCTCACTAAATTACTAGATTTCTGGCTAGGCTCAAACTTGCAGTCTTCCTGCCTCGGTCGACGAGAGTGATACATTCTTTGTCTCTTACAAAAGACCTTCAGCATATTATTTACCTACTCTATTCTTCAGTTTCCTCATCAGTGAGGTGCCATTAATGGTACCTATCTTATCAGGATATTATAAGGATAAAATGAGTTTATAAAGTGCCTAGAATCATGCTCCACATAGATTACATGCCCAGCAACTCTTTACTACTATAACTTCTGCTAGTACCATCACCACCATCAATACCACCACCGTCCCTGACAGCCAGATGACAAATGTGAAAACATCACTTAGCAAGTGCAAAGGAATGAAGCTAAAATAAGGATCAAAAAGTTTACAACATGGGCCGGAGATTTAGGTCAGTGGTTCCGGCGCCTGACTAACAAGTGCAAGGTCCTGAGTTCGATCCCCGGTAACCACATACAATGCTGGGCATGGTGACTCACACCCACCAGCAATCAATACCACATACCACAGTGTCTGGCATGGTGGCTCATGCTTATAATCCCAGCACTTGGGAGGCAGAGGTAGGAGGATTGCTGAGTTCGAGGCTTGCCTAGCCTACATAGTAAGCTCAGGGCCAGCCTGAACTACAAAGCAAGATCCACTCTCAAAAAAAAAAAAAAAAAAAGGGCCGGACGGTTAGCTCAGTGGTTCCAGTGCCTGCCTCACAAGCCCAAGGTCCTGAGTTCAATCCCCCAGTAACCACATACAATGCTGGGTGTTGAGACTCATGCCCACAAGCAATCAATACCACATACCACAGTGCCAGGCATGGTGGCTCATGCCTGTAATCCCAGCACTCGGGAGGCAGAGAGAGGAGGATTGCTGAGTTTGAGGCTTTCCTGGACTACATAGTAAGCTCAGAGCCAGCCTGAACTACAAAGCGAGACCCTGTCTCAAAAAAAAAAAAAAAAAAAAAAACAAAGTCTATGACAGAAAGAAAATTTTTTTAAATTATAATAGGCTATAAAGTAATATGGAGAGAATATTAACTACCAAAAACTGGCCATATTTTAAGACAGTTGCCTAGCAAGATCTTAAAGCTGCCAAATCACAGATCAAAAGAAGTCCTACCTATTCAGCTATTTAAATAACCAATAACACTAAGAAGAAACTGGAAAACTATGCATTTGAGTTCATGAAGCCAAATGGTACTCTCATATGTAAAATATATTTTGATATCTTAATGTACTGCCTCCTTAAACAACTTCCATTACCTTCATGTTCACTGATGAACCAACTAAAGATCCTGTGATTTTTCCATAAGCAAGGAGAGCACAAATATTAAAATACTATGCCAAACACACCACGTGACATTCAACTGAAAATCCACCATAAAAGAATTGATAGAACTGAGGCAGAGTAATGGCACACACCTGTAATCCCAGCACTCAGGGGGACAAGGTGGGAGGTCCATAAACATGAGGCCAGCCTGGGCTACAGAACAATTTTGAAGGTACACAGTGAGACCCTGTCCAAAAAACAGAGAAAGCAAGGAAGAAAATCAAAAGCCGGGTGTGGTGGCTTAGGGCTGTAATCCCAGCACTGGGGAGGCAGAGGCAGGAGGAGTGCCAAGTTCAAGGGTAGCCTGGACTACATAGTGAGTTCAGGGCCAACCTGAACTACAAAGCAAGACATTGTCTCAAAAAACTAAAAGAAAAAAAAATCAAACTGAAATCCAGACATTAAAACACAAACTTCAGCTGGATGTGTGGCACATGCCTGTGATTTCAGCACTTGGGAACCAGAGGCAGGACTGCTGCCAGTTCGAGGCCATCCTTACCTACAAAGTACTTTCAAGGCCTGTCTCAAAAACAAAAAAAAGGAAAAACTGTCGGCAAATGTAGTAAGATTTGGGGGACACAAAGACCTAAGCCTAGAGCTTGGCCCTGCCACTTTTTAGGCATATGACCTTAAACAACTTGCACTTACTTAGTACTTCAAATTTCATTCCATTACCTATAAAATGCAAATAGCTGGGTGTGGTGAGGCACACCTGTGATCGCAACTCTGGCCTCTGAGGCAGGAGGATCACTGAGATCAAAATAGCCTGACTTCCACAGTGAGATCTTGTTTTTTTTTAAAAAAAAAAATGCAAGTAAAGCACTATGCCAATTAAACAAGAAATCTATCTGAAGTACTTAGCAGATGTTCTCCATAAATAGTTGCTACAGTTAGTAAATCTTGAGTTCTAAAGATAAAAAAAACCTTAGGCAGGGATTTAGTTCAGTGGTTCAAGGTCCCTGGTTCAATCCCAGGGACAATCCCAGTAATCACATACAACAATACCACAATACCAAACTTGGTGGCTCACGCCCACCAGCAATTAGTACCACATACCACCATGCTGGCGTGGTACCTCATGCCTATAATCCCTGCACTTGGGGTGGCAGAGGCAGAGGCAGGACTGAGTTCGAAGCTTACCTGGGCCACATAGGGAGCTCAGGACCAGCCTGAACTACAAAGTGAGACCCTGCGTCCAAAAAAAAAGCTACTCTACATTGTGACTACAAAAAAAAATTTAGATGATGAATTAATTTTAAATCATGTGAGATAATACCTAAAAATGACCATTGTCTTCTACACTTTACATACTACTCACTCTCCAGAAAGTTTCCCTACTTATTGTATTCCCTATTAAGATTATGATTAAAAATTAGGCCTAAAATTGCGCTTCTTACACTGAAACCAAGTTTTTACTACCAATTCTGCCACACAGATCATTATTATAGGTAGAAAAGCAACCTATACATGTGTTAGGCAGACAGATTGGACTGATCCTCAGAAGGAAGCAAAAAATCAATTTGGAGGTTAGAGTTTTCAGAGGGAAAAAGCTATCCCACCCATTAAGACAAACAGCTGAGATTGATATTCTAAATAGGCATCACCAAATGATTTAAAGAGGATGCCAGCCTTTTTAGGATGAACAATAGCGTATGATATTCTAAAATGGGCGCCAATCTCCTGAGGTGGAGGGCTAAGACTTTAACCCACCTCCCCAGAAAAGAGTTCATGGTGTTGCCTATTTTGTGTGATTTCTCATTGTACCAATCTAACCTAAGCTATTGTATTTGCAATGTTACTGTTTGTAATTTTGTCCCACTCTGGACCCGCCTCATCTCGGGGCTTTGCTCCATAAAAGCCCTCTGAGAAGTGAGGTAGGTGGGTTACCCATTTTCTGGGTTCCCCCTTTTGTCTCTCTTAGGCAGAAGCTTTCTTTCTCAATAAAATTTTCCTACTCAAACCTCTGTCATTTCTAAAATTCATTCTTTGATTTTTAGAGAACATGAACTCGCATTTCAGGTGGGGAGTTAGGCCTTAACTCTCCTGTGTCACCATCACTTATCCACACCCAAACATAACACTAACAACACTTATCTAATGTTCATCCCTTTCCCTAGTAATAGGAAAAAGAAATAAAAACTTCTTTCAGGTTTCTTTCAGTGAGTTTCACAAAACAAAACAATGCAGGGTAATCGCTTACCTGGGAAATATTTTGTACTTCAGATCCACCAATCCAGAATGAATGGGGTTATTCCCTTTCAGACTAGTCTGAGAAAAGACAGCAGTCAAGCATCTTCCAAGATTCTTTCCGTTTACTGTATCCAGCTTTCTTCAACAAAATCCCAAACATGCACTTCGGCAACTGTTGAAAGACAGAAAGCAATCCATACACCTACCATGGCACCAGCGCCAAAGGGTAGCCACCAAGAAATGGAAGGAAGGGTCAGTGGAATGGTGGATCTGAGGCACAGAAAAAAGTTACACCCCCTAAATCAGCTATTTGGCATGAAAGGTCTTCAGCAGTATTCTCTGGCTCTGTGTTGAGAGGATACAAAATTCTATGTGGCAGATACTGAAACAAGCCTAATATTAATATTTACTCATGATAAATAGCATACAAGTTCCAAACAAGAGCACCTTAAAATTTACCCTGTCATCCAAATACACTGTCCCTATTCAGCTAAAATGAACACCTTTTTTCTAAGACAAAAATAATCTATGGCCAAAATGAATGACACAAGAGGGTTCAAATATCTCCCAAAAAAGAAGTATCTAATAAATCAATCTTTTATTGTGCTACATAGAAAACACCAAATTTACACATATTACCCAAATTCTCACTCCTCAGCTGGAATATAGAACATTTTAAAACACACACAACAATTTAAGAGTGAACTGATTCAGTAAAAGCTAATATCCCACAATGGCCATTCATCAGACAAACTAAAGAAAATAATAACACTAAGAAGCAATTTACTGGGTGATACCTTTAAACATTTGTTTAAGATGCACAGCCATCTTAGTGAGCTCAGGGCCAGCCTGAACTACAAAAGCGAGACCCTGTCTCAAAAAGCAAAAAAAAAAAAAAAAAAGATGCACAGCCATCTTACATCAACATTCTTTTTTATCATACCAGCTTTTCCATTGGAAAAGAAGTCTAAAATACTATAAGGGAGAGAAAAAAAGCATTCAACAGGATGACCCAGATTAAAAATTTAAGACTGAACTTACTTGCACATAAATTTTCTATTTCCTTCATTGCCACACTTCTGCCAAAATGCCCCTGAAGGACAGTAATCTTAACAATACCTACCTTTATTGAAGGGTTACTAATGGGCCAGTCCTTTACATTAATTACTTACATTATAATACTCAAAAAAAAGGGCAAAAAGAAATATCTTGCCCAAAGTCCTATGTCCACCACATGACAAAGCCTATGCATGCCCTTTTCACAGAGGACTGATGCTTCCCAAGTCCACGGGTCAGAAAGGCCATGATTCCTGGGACAGAGGTCCTAGGTTAATAAAGATGGAAAAAAAGAACTACAAAAATACACAATAAAAACTTCAGCCTTAACAACAACAACAACAACAACAAAACCCTTCAGCCTAACTGAAATCAACCAACCATGAAAAGGTAAAACTCCCAAGACCTTACCACTAAAAAGTACTTCATTACCAAAGAGCCACACAGTTTTAAGACCCATAATATTAAAACAAAATACATTATAATAGTACTTAAGCCATCCTTGTATTCAGCATCAAAATCAGTATCTAGTATCTATGACAACACAAAAATTTTAAATTCTAAGATTTGCTATTAGTTCCCAGGCAACTGAACTGACTAGAACAATAGTCTATGATTAACCTCACCATAAAGTTAGATGAAAATATCTTAATACTTACAACTTAAAAGAAATCATGTAAATAAACCTCCAGGGAAAAAAATGAGTACTCAAGTTTTCCATGAAGTGATATTACTCTTGAGTCGAGAACAACCTGGGAATCCAATTTTGATAAAAGTAGCAATGAGCCATGATTAGGAGCTAATGGGTAAAACAACACACTAAGCTTTCAAAACACAACTTACTGTTCTGTCCAAAATGCAGACTAAGTGAAAGCAAAACACAACTAAAATAATTTCACAGACTCATTTCTGAACATCTGAATTATCAAGCTCTTTCCCTGAACTAATGAGTTAATTTCCCCCTTCCTTCAAAAAAATATTTCTTCGGGGCCAGAGATTTAGCTCAGAGGTTCCGGCGCCTGCCTCGCAAGCGCAAAGTCCTGAGTTCAATCCAGTAACCACACACAACAATGCTGGGCGTGGTGACTCACTCCCACCAGCAATCAACCAGCAATGAGCACCACATTCCACAATGCGGGGCGTGGTGGCTCACATCTGTAACCCCAGGACTTGGGAGGCAGAGACAGGAGGATTGCTGAGTTCAAAGGCTTGCCTGGGCTACATCGTGAGCTCAGAGCCAGCCTGAACTACAAAGCCAGACCTGTCTCAAAAAAAAAAAAAAAAAAAAAATTTCTTCAATGACTAACTGGCAAGCCTTATGCTAGAATATAAAGATCAACAGATGCCAGACTAAACTGTCAGAACGGAGTTGTTCCTGTTCTCTCCCCTTCTTCTCTCATAAGTAATAATTTCAAAGCACAGGTTTTTTTTTATTAGGTAGGGCCTCACTATATAGTTCAGACTGGCCTTGAATGTAGCCCAGGTTGATTGGCCATAAATTCACACTCTGCACTTGGGAGGCAGAGGCAGGAGGACTGCTGAGTTCCAGGCTTGCCTGGGCTACATAGCGAGCTCAGGGCCAGTCTGAACTACAAGGCAAGACCCTGTTTCAAAAAACTAAATAAATAAATTGAGCCAGAAATTTAGCTCAAGTGGTACTGCACCTACCATGGAAGCACAAAACCCTGAGTTCGATCCTCCAGTACTACCAAAACAACAACAACAAAAATAAGTAAATTGAAAAGTTCTTAACTGTTAAAAAAATTAAAATTAAGTTAGTCACAGACCCACATGCCTGTAATCCCTACTACTAGAAAGGCTGAGGAAGGAGGATCTCAAATTCAGGGCCAGCCTTCCAATGTAGGAAGAGCCTATCTCAATTCTTTTCTTTTCTTTTCTTTTCTTTTCTTTTCTTTTCTTTTGGTATCAGGGATCAAACTCACAACCCTGATGCAAGGGTGACACCAGTGAGTTAAGCTCAACTGCTAATGTGCCAACCTTAGGAGCACAAGGGCCCGGGTTCGATCCCCAATACAGCAAAAAAAAAAAAAAACCAATCCTCAAAATTTTTTTAAATAATTTATTTTACTGTTTAACAGGTACATTTCATATACACATGATCACACTCAACATTGAGAATTTGCTCCAGTCTATAACATGACTTAATTCTTATGTTTCCTCATTCTCAAAATAAAAAAAATTTTTTTAAAACAGGGTCTCACTTTGTAGTTCAGGCTGGCCCTGAGCTCACTATGTAGCCCAGGCAAACCTCAAACTCAGCAATCCTCCTGGCTTCGCCTCCCAAGTGCTGGGATTACAGTTGTGAGCCACTATGTCCAGCCTTGTGATAGGTGGTACTGATTGCCAGTGGGTGTGAGTCATGCACCCAGTATTGTATGTGGTTACCTGGATGGAACCAGGGACCTTGCATTTGCTAGGCAGGTGCCAGAACCACTGAGCTAAATCTCCAGCTCTCAAAATAAAATTTTAAGGGCCGGAGGGTTAGCTCAGTGGTTCCGGCGCCAGCCTTGCAAGCACAAGGTCCTGAGTTCAATCCCCGGTAACCACATATAATGCTGGGCATGGAGACTCACGCCCACCAACAATCAACACCACATACCACAATGCCGGGCGTGGTGGCTCATGCCTGTAATCCCAGCACTTGGGAGGCAGAGACAGGAGGATTGCTGAGTTTGCGGCAGCTTGCCTGGGCACCATAGTGAGCTCAGGGCCAGCCTGAACTACAAAGCAATACCCTGTCTCAAATAAATAAATAAATAAATAAAATTTTTAAAGGGCCGGAGATTTAGGTTCAATCCCCAGAACCACAAAAAAAAAAAAATCAAAATTATAAATTCTCAAATTCATTTTTCTCAATAGTAGTGCTTACACTTGATTTTCTTTTTTCTTCTGGGAATCAGAGAGACTTTCTACAAGAAAATGGTTTTCTACATTCATTATTCTTATATTTGTACACTGGACTGATCACAGACTTTTGTTTTTTCATTTTCCATATTAATATACCTATCTTTCTATATCAATACTCTCCAACCAGTGAGGATCTATACTGGTGACTAACCATGAGGGAATTTCCTAAAACTGACATCACATAACTCTATCATCTTTGAGTCCTACCAAAACAGTAAGATAAAGGTTACAGATACCCTACTGGATTGTCAGGTCTTCCAGGTCTGTCTCTCATTTGCCTACAAAGACAAACTTCCTGTTAAGCAATTGTGATCAAGCAGAAACTTAACAAAGGATAATAAGCTCTTTCCTGACCAACAAGTTTTTCCCTTCTATTGTCAACTTACTTCACTGAACAACAATGCAACCAGGAAGAAAATTTAGCTTGTTCTCTTAAAGGCCAAAATCTCAGCTTTGTTTTTGTTTTTGTTGGTACCAGGGATCTAACTGCTTGCATTTGCAAGGCAGGCAGTGGTGGCATCACTGAGCTAAATTCCACATCACTTTGCTAATAAGAACTCAGAGCCTAACCTCCCACTCCAACCTAAATTAGACAATCATTAAATCAGAATGCACAGTATAGCTGGGTGTGGTGACACCCACCTATAATCCCAACACTGGGGAAGCAGAGGCAGGAGGATTGCCAGAGGCTGAGGCAGGAGGACTGCCCAGAGTTCAAGGCCAGCCTGGGTTACATAGTGAGTCTGAGGCCAGCCTGCACTATATATAGCAAGACCCTGTCTCAAAAAGACCCCGCCTCAGTCCTGGGGATTTAGCTCAAGTGGTTCCACACCTACCTTGGAAGCACAGGGCCCAAATTCATCCTGTACTGTGAGAAACCCCCCCCCCATAAACTAATCACTAGTGTCTACTAAAACAGGATTGGGTGGGCTCTCTGTTACAACACACCTCTGATCAGATGGTAGTTCTTACTAACTGTAACAATACCTCCCAAATTTTCCACCCCAGTATTGACACTGTGATTTAATCATTTCCCCTTAAAATAGTCAATGAGGGGAGTGGGAAGGTAAAAGCAACTGAATGTTAGACTCTACAAAGCTTTACAAGTAAATCCATGCACAACTAAAGGGAAAAAAATTAAAACTTCTTCCACACCATCTGTCTTGATTTTGCATTAGAATGGCACCTGTAGTACTTGGTGAATAAAACCAGCACTTGCCAAAAGCAAGGCTCTGCAAATCTTTCACATATGTCTCTCTTATGATCCTCACAATTAAGATCAGTATTTAGTTTTATTTTTAAAGAAAGTTAAATTACACTACAAAAAGGTTTCCTTAAACATCACATAGCACTAGAGTTGAGATACAAACTCAGGCTTTCCAGTGAACAAAGGCCAGGGCCTTCCTGTTAGCTAAATCATGCTTTTTAAAGACGAATGACTCTGCTTAGAGCTTATCGACAGTTTGGCAAATTCACAACAGATATAAAAGGAAGGTGGTTTCCCCCAATACTTTGCTAAAAACCAGTCTGAGATGTATGCAAATCAATCTGCTTGTGTATAAGTCTGTAAATAATGGTTAAAATGTCCAGGAGGTCCTTAAATGAAACACAACACCTTCACCAGGCATTCTGTTACATTCACCTCCATCTTTGTCTTAAGGTTATCAAAAGGAATCTTTAGATTTGGGTGGGCTAACATTAAATTTAATCAATGAATATTTATTGAGCATTCACTTCCTGCGCTGCTGTGCATTGTGAAGGAATAAAAAGACCATTTAGGTACAGACTCTGGAAATGAAGACATAAATGCTAGTTTCAATAATACTCAGAGAGTATAAGTCTCATTAAAGTTAAGAACATTATTTTGAGAAATGTTAGATGAAATTTTCCAGAAATATAGTTAAAATAAAGGCACAAAGCAATAATATATGAACACAATCACCTAGCAAACTCAATTAAACATTTACTGACACCTACAATAATGTGTCAACCTGTGTCACAGGGAGAAAAGTAAGGTCCCATCTCTTTCTTTGACTTCATTATTTCATAGAGGACACAATCAGGCAATTACAATAAAATCACAAAATATGATAAATAAAGTGCCAGAATTCATTCAATTAATAATGAAGCCGTACTATAAATACAAAACAAGACATTATCTATAACCATAGTATAACATCAAAAGAAGTGTTTTTCGTGAGTTGATAGAACATTACTAGTATAGATAGAAAAGAACACTACTGAGATGTCACCTAAACCAACTTGTCTAGAAAGCAAACGAGTTAAATCCTTTCAGTAAGTAACAGTAGCCATTTATAATCATCAATAATCGGCCTTACCAGTTCACACCAGGGCTGACAAAGCAAAGTGTGAGCAGTGTGGCTCAAAGAAGCAGAGTGGGAAGAAAAGCTAGTTGGGAGACTAGAAGCGTCATCACTAGGATTTTCAGAAATCCTTTCCCGTAAAAAATAACACAAGGTAGAACTCAGAAATCCAGAGAGCACACAAAGTAAAAAAACTGTTTCTAGAATCTATAGGCCCAAAGCCCCTCTCAGTGAGATATACATGCTGTTCTGTGCATCTATGCAATGGCCTTATAATTTCCTTGGCTGTCTCTCAAGGTCTACAGAATACAGACTATAGCAGTTGGGTCAAGGGTGCCAAAACACACATGCAGGAACAAGACTACCCTTGTCAACTCTGAGAAGAAATATAACCTACTCCAAAAATCACAGGCAAAGATTGATGTATTGGAGCTACAGTCTCTTTGGGCAAGTCAGTGAGGTCTAGAAATAGAATGTGGTTTATTTATGTAGGCCCTACTGCAACCTGTGTATCTTTAATCTTTATTTGGTAAAATTAGCACACAACTGGAGGTGTATGAGTGACAGTAGCACAAATCTAACTTCTTTACAGTCACCACAAATTCCCATTTTGACACAAAGTCAATAACAAAAAAGAAAAGTATTGTTAAAAAAGAAAACTTTCCAATAATTGATCGGTTTCTTTTGTCTCTTTGGCCTTATGGCCACCCTATACTCAAACAGCTCTAAAAAATAGCATTTACAGCACGTCATTCTAATAAAGACCAATGTATTTTTACCAACTATTACTTCATTCAGTAAGTAATGTAGCCACATAAGATAAGACAGCACGGTAATAACAGAGTATAACTGTCCATTGTGTAAAGAGGGAAGAGATTTGCTCACACCTCTAGATGTTCCTCAGCTTTTAAAATCAAGTTCTGCTATGTTTCAAAGCAGACCAACCATCTCTCCCTTCCAATCAGCACCTTTTGTGATGAAGCTAGGGATGAATCACAACATAAACTCAAACTTCTAACTCAAGAGTTAATAAATTATGTGATCTATAGTGCAGAGTTTGCATTCTGAACTAGACACAGCCTGATAATATCTGTATAGTTCTAAAATAAACTACTGTTCTTCTACCTCACTCATAACAAAAGCTAGTATTACCCAAGTAAAAAGTTTGAAAAACAGACCCACAAGGTAGGTATAGTACTGAGCCAATATATGGCCACGAAAGTCAAGTGGTGGCTAAATTATTCTCTCATTGGAATTGTAAATTCAGTTATCACAATCAAATTTATAATTTTGGCCTGACAGGGTGGCACACACCTCCAAAACTAGGTACTCTCCAGACTGAAGTAGAAGGATCACAAGTTCAAAGGTGAGCTTGGGCAACCTAGTAAGAACTGTCTCAAAAAATAAAAAGAGATGGGAATATAGCAGCTTGGTGGAAGGGCACTTGTCAAGTATCATAAGGCCCTGGCTTCAATATTCAATACTGAAAAAGAAAAAAAGTGCTCCATAGTCTGAATCCTACGCAGGTCAGGGGAGACATACTTTTGTGGATCCAGGCCTCAAATAAGAATAAAAGTCACAGGGGTGGGTAATTTCAGATTTAATCATTCTCTAGGGTTTGTTTGTTTTGGTTTTTTGTTCCTTCATTTTGTTAGTGCATTTAATGTACTGGGGATTAAATCCAGGGCCTCAGGCATATAACTCATACCCTCTACTATTAAGCTACATTATCCCAGTCTCAACTGTAGCTAGATTTATTTCCTACCAATCAAAACTGCAAGATAAGGCAGGAGGTACAGAGATTAAAACTCTTGCTTAGCATTTGAGAGACTCCAGGGCCACACCGAGAAAAAAACAATCTTCTCAAAAGAAAAATCAAAGCAAGTAGAGGGATAAATATTAAGAAATGGAGATGACCAAAAAGTCCATTTTCCTCTTTCGTACAGTACATGCTGGAATACCACATGAAAGTAATCCTGTTAACCATTAAGTACCAAACTAGTACAGACAGCACAATCACAAATACTTCAGTTGAAGCTGACTCATAAAAATCTAAAATATTTCATGCTGTAGGCTTGCAAGATAACAATCAACCCTTTCCTCTGCTTCAATCATGTTATTTTGAAACCAATATTAAAAATATTTTACCTACTTTTGGAAAGTGTGATTTAGATGTTAGTAAATACAGAAAGTCATAAGCAGCTGGATTTTAAGGTATTATCATTCCTGCATTTGATCCTGGATTTACTGTCAGTGGTTAAGCATCTGTCCTAACCTACTGTACTAAAATAAACTTACATATATGTTTATGACAAGAGTTGTCGAAGAGTCTAAACTGCTTTCCCTTTCAGGAAATATCAAAAATCTTTAAAAGCTGTTTTAAAATTTATCATAACAACAAAACTCTTAAATTTTCTAAGAATCTCTGCTTAAACTCCTCTTTGTAATGTCCTTATATAATTAAAATTTCTTTTCAGACCAGAGACAAGTGCTATCATAGAAAATCAAAACTTTTTTTTGTGATAGTAAGGATTGAGCTCGGGGGCCTCATTCATGCTAAACTAAGCATGTGCTCTACCACTGAGCTGTACCCCACCCCTAAAAACAAAACAGTTACCAGTATAGAAAGCCAGTTAATTTGGGCCAAAGATTTTAATCATACATTCATATACACTGACTTGAATTACACTGTATTTCTTCTAATTTATTTGTTTGTTTTTCAGTTTGTTGTTTTTTGGTACCAGGAATCAAACTCAGGACCTTGTGCTTGCAAAGCAGGCACTGTGCCACTGAGCTAAATCCCCAGCCCTCTCCTAACGCACCTGAAATACATTTCAGTCATTTTTTCTAAACGAAGAGAAATGGAAGAAGCACAGAACGGCCTATTTCAGAGACATGAGGTTACTTTTAAACCAGAAATATTCCGTTTTAAGAACATACATTGTACATCTTTAAGAATATGTAATATACATCATTTCAATTAGGATATATTGCCAAAGAAGAGATCTTACCAAAATAATTATTACAAAAATTGTAGAATATCAAATTGACCATAAATAATGCTGAAAAGAAAAAAATACTCAATAATGAAAACAACCGCACAAGCACACACAAACAAAAATCAGAAAGTACACCACCAGAGCACCACCCCACAGCCCGTGTTCAAAAACACTAGAGAAGTCCAGTTCTGTGAATTATACAAAGGACAGCAGTTACTAAACTACTTCAGTATTTATGCTACTGTACCTCCATTTTTAAACTTACGTCTCAGCTCCCCAGATACCATCATCCACAGAAACCATGCAACTATCCAAGAGACTTTCAGTGGTACCATTTATTATTTATAGTGTTAAAAGGGGGAAGTGGCTCTGATGTCACCAACTCTACCCAGTGGAATCACTGACTCAATAAACATCTTCACACAGGAGAAATCTGGCTAGGAAAACATTCCGCTAGGTTAAGTAAATTCTTTCACCTTTCCTTTCATTTCTGGAGTAAAGTTGTTACTGTGTTAGCGGAGATACAAAGAAACTGTCAAGGTTTCCACAGGAAGAAAAAAGTAAATGTCCATTTGCTGAGGCAAAGATTTCCTCCCAACCCTCCAGAGCCCCTTCGGATTTCTCTCTTGTTCAAAGTGGCAGGTAATACCTACCATAGTTTATTTCTTCCACCAAATCATCCATCAATTAGCAAATTCTTCACCTCCACAAGCCACTCTCTCATAGACTTAGTCCCGTTTCTAAAAATTCCTCCTGGCTACAAGTCACAGGAAGGAAAGGTATTGGAAGCGTCTGTGGACCAGGGGTGCAATCCTGGCTGCTAATGGTTTCTACAGAAAACAGACAGGGGAGGGATCTTTCTGTTTGGTTGGTTGGTTTGGTTTTGGTTTGGTTTTTAAAGAAAGAGCTGGAGGCAGTGACGAGAATGACTTTTTCCTTCTCCCGCATTTCTCAAAGCAGCTCCGGAAAACGTAAAGTTATGATTTCCCTTTCCCGGGGGATGGAATCCAGAATACCTGGGGCCTCGCTATGCAAAACGTCCCTCACTGCCGGGTAGGAACCCCTTTGTCCATGAAGCCTGACGCCACAGGGCCCGGGAAAGAGATTCCTTATCCTTCACAGCTTCAAAACCGAGAGCTCCCCCAAACCTGAGCCCTGTAGGGCCTATCTCGGCATCCATACAGCCATGGTTTGGGGAGAAGGTGCTAGACCGCTCCTAGGAGGCAAGGGCCCGAGCAGCCCGAGCCGGGGTCCTCCGTACGTCCTCCCACCACCACCTCACTTCGCCTGAGTGGGGTTTGGAAGCGCGGTGCGGGCCTCGGCCGGAGAAATACCAGGGGTGGGGGTGGAGGGCTCCTAAAAGAAGGATGAGATGCTAGAGTACGGGTGACTTAAAGCTGCAGCACAAACAAGCGAGGGTCATCCGAGGAATGGGCCCGGACACGGGCAGGGGAGGGGGCGACCCGAGGGCACGAGCGGGCCAGGCTGGGGCCGGCCTGAGATCTCGAGGGATCAGGAGGAAGCGCGCCCGGCCCAAGGCCAAGGAAGGCGGGGGGCGCGAGCTTGGGCCGAGCAGCCGGGAAGGGCCGGGGCTGGCCTCGCGCCGGACGCTGTGATGGGGCAGGCCCGGCCGAGGCCGGACGGACGAAGAACGGACGGTCCAGCGGGCCGCACTCACCATGAGCTCGATAGTCTTGTCCTCAATCACCGAGTCGGGCTCCATGGCGGCCCCGGCGGCCCCGCCTCGCTCTCCTCGCGCAGCAGCGAATGGCCCGGGCGGAGGAGGCGACGGCGGAGGCGGCAGAGGCGGAGGCGGCTCTCGCACCCACTCTAGCTGCCAGCCCGCCCGGGCCGCCGGCAGCTCCGCCCTCCCCCTCGGCGAACGCAATACGCAGAGTAAGGACTACAACTCCCAACAGGCACCGCGATCCCGCAAGGCTTTGTGGGAACAAAAAGTGGATTCGGGACCGCTCTCTATTGGCAGGCCGCGGCTGAATTCTGAACTGAAAGGAGCCCCGGACTGCAAATGCAGCGAGTGCAGACCTGACGCAGTAAGGACCTGCCCAGGCTAAGGCCTCGGAAGCACCACGACTACAGGTCCCAAAAAGCCTTGCGCCCTAGTTCTTTTTCCGACTTCCGGACACCCCAAGGCTGCCTAAACCGGGACGGAAACTCGAAGGCAACTCTCACTTGTCAGAGATCTTGCATATGCGACCGGTTTCCGCACATGCGCTGTTGGTGCCCGCAGTGCCCATTCTACGCCTAGGCAGCGGCCCGGGTATCCGCGGATGTTTCTTGTGGTATGGCCAGATGATGTAAACCGGTAGGTTCTAGGTGCGTTAGGAGGGTAGAGCCTGGGGTTTGAGTATAAGAGAAGGCCATCGAGCAAGAGAAGCTTGGCAAAGGGAGAAGAGTCAAGAGATTGGGCATCCCAAGAGAAAGGAATTTGGAGATTTTATTGGGAAAGAGGAAGTGTAAGATGTTCTATCTGTATGCCACACGAGCCAGGAGAAGCTGAGGTGAAAGGGAACCTGTGTAGATTGAATCCCTTCACTCATTCGCTCAGAAAATACCTTTTTTTTTTTTTAAGCATCCAGCCCCATATTGGGCTCTAAGTACCGAGAATCAGAGGAGGCCCCTGGTCTCATGGAATGGGGGAGGAGGGGGCATTAACAGTGCAAAGAAGGAACCCAACTGGAGACTCCTAGTGAACTCGCCTCTGTCTCTGAATTTTGGCAAGGCAGTGTCCTCTAATAAAAAGCCACCAGCAGCAACACATTCGGTAGCCGAACAAGCTGAATTTATTACTAGTTGCAATGAAAGAAAACATGCACCGTGAAAAATTGTGGTGCATTTTGGTAAGAGCTGTGTGGTGAAGCTGAGTATGGGGGCTCACACTTGTAGTCCCCAGCCCTCTGGAAGGCTGAGGCAGAGGAACTGTTAAATTCAAGCCCAACCTGGACCACTTAGTGACTGTATCAAAAATAAAAAGTAAAGGAGGGAAGGGGCCTGGGAATATAGCTCAGTGTGAAGGCTCTGAATTCAATTCCTATACTAGGGGAAAAAATCGTTAGCTAATTTGGGAGAGTATAAAGAGCCACAGGCATCTCTGGAAATGGTGTAAGGAAATGGAGAAAATTCTATGACAATTCAGTAAATCTTATCTGAAGGAAAGGATGTAAGGCTATATTTGGTAAAGAAGCAGCAGCCCCTAGTATTTGTCCAATTAGATTACTTTTTCATTTTTTGTGGTCAGGACAGTATTCATGTTTTATCTGAGTTCAGACATGATTATAAAATAGCCTTGTTCTTGTGTTGATCCATTATGGTCACAGAATGACCTTATCTGATGTTGGTGTTCTACAATCTGTTCCTGTGAAACTGTTCCTGTTCTACAGGAGAACACGAGGCCCAGTTGTAAGGGCCAAGCTTTTGTCTGTGACATTAAGGTCCAGCTGACTTTAGCAGGCCAGCTTCCAGATGTCACAGGCTCCTCTCTTCTAAAGTGTTTTTGCATTCTCTGAACCTGTAAAGTGAAGTGACTGGATGACCTAGAAATCTTTTCCATTTTCAAGGCCAAGTTATTACAGCAATCTGTACACATTCAGGACACAGTATAAGTCCTCTGATGATACTTTAAGTTTCACAGTCCTTATGAAGTGCTTTTTATCAAGAAAATTGGAAGAAATGGAATAGGATGAAAAAGCTCAAAACTGGAAAATGATTGCAACTAATTTGCTCTCTGAATTTCACCAGACTCCTTCCTCTACCTGAACCTTAGCAGTAGAACAAGACAGTTTTTTCCTGCAGTACTAGGGTTTGAACTTGAGGCTCATACACAGGTTAGGCAAGTTCTCCACCACTGATATATACTCCATTCTTTTTATTTTACTTTGAATAGGGTCTCCCTAGTCTCCTGCCTCAGTTTCCCAAGTAGCTACACTCACAGCCATGATGCCCATGGCACCCAGCTAGAACTCTCTCCTTATATGAAGCAGGTACTATATGATTTTCATGGTTTTTACGTGATTTTTCCATTACTCCCTGTTGTCTCATATCTTAGTCTATTTGCTGTTACTGTAATGAAATAGCAAACCAGAGAGAGCTCCCTTTCACAATAATACCACACCATAGGTAACATCACTAATCCATTAGCCCAAATATAGATTGATCCATGCCTCAGGGCATAAAAACACCATTTTTATGTACAGGCATATGACACACTTTATCCAGTCAACTCTTTTTTTTTTTTTTTTGAGACAGGATCTCACTTTGTAGTTCAGGCTGGCCCTGAGCTCACTGTGAAGCCCAGGCAAGCCTCAAACTCAGCAATCCTCCTGTCTCTGCCTCCTGAGTGCTGGGATTACAGGCATGAGCCACCACACCCGGCACTGTGGTATGTGGTATTGATTGCTGGTGGGCGTGTCACCACGCCCAGCATTGTATGTGGTTACCAGGGATCAAATTTAGGACCTTGCACTTGCAAGGCAGACACTGGAACCACTAAGCTAAATCTCCAGCCCTATCTAGTCAACTCTTAAAACTATCCCCCTGTTCCTACCTTTTTTTTTAATTGAATTCTTTATTGGTACAATTTATATGCATCTCACAATCACACATAACATTGCGGAATTTGTACCAATATATGACACAAGTTAATTCTCATTTTTACCCATGTCCCTACCCACCCACACTTCCCCACCCCCTATATACATGCTCTTTTATTTTCTTTCAGAGTCATATTTATTCCTTCCCCTCATTATATTCCCACACCAAATTTCCTTTGGAGATTTCCCATTCTACAAAAATTGTCATATTTTCTAGAGCTCATTTGCATCTACAGGTGCTCATATCAAAGAGAATATCTGATATTTGCCTATCTGTGATCTATTTATTTCACTTATTAGTGTGTCCTCCAGGTGTATTCATTTGCACATAAATGAATCTTGTCATTCTTTATGGCAGAATATTAATCCATTTTATTAAAAAACCACATCTTCTTTATCCACTCTCCAGTTGATGGGCATTTGGGTTGTTTCCAAGATTGAGCTCAATCCTGTTCCTACCTTTCAACAGCTCATAGTGGTGATTCAATTTTAATGCAAGTTTGAGTAGGGATATTCAAACCCCAGCAGTCTGCATACTTCTCTCATCTAGATTTCTTTTGCTTGTTTGTTTGGGTTTTGGGGTTTGTTTGGGGGGTTTTGGGTTTGTTTTTTTTGAGACAGTCTCTCACTTTATAATTTAGGCTGACCCCTAACTCACTATGTAGCCCAGACAAGCCTCAAACTTACAGCAGTCCTCCTGTCTCTGCCTCCCAAGTGCTGGGATTACAGGCGTGAGCCAACATGCCCGGTCTCTCTTTCATCTAGATTTTATCCCAGCCCAGGAAGTTATTTTAGTTTGCACCCCTGTCACTGGAACTGTGCAACTCAAGGTTTCTGTCCTTTTATTAAAATCCTATCCCCCTTAAGAAAAAGTACTAATATTATTGAATGAGATACCAGAAACTTAGTTGAATTAACAGATCATATTTAAGCCAGGCTCTATGGTAAATAAATGGCTATGCTTCCAGCTACTTGGGAGCTTGAGGTAGGAAGATTGCAAGTTTAGGGGCATCCTGAGCAATTTAGTGAGCCCAAATCCTGGCTTCAACCCTTAAAAGACATACACACATACACACACACAAGTCATGTTTGTGATAGAAGCTTTATCTGTGGAAAGTAAGCAGGAGGATTGCAAGTTTGAGTCTAGTCTAAGCAATTTAGCAAGTCTATGTTGAAAAACTAAAAAAGGGCTGTGAATAAAGCTCAGTGTGAAAGCCCTGGATTCAATCTCTAATAACAGAAAGAGAAACAAAAACTCTTGGTGAGGCCAAGTAGTTGAAGTCTTCACCTCTACTTTGGGGTGCTTCCTCAGAAACTGTCAAGTGATACACCAAGTCTCTGTGTCTTTCCCAGGCTGGCAGGATCCTCCCACTTCAGTCTTC
This sequence comes from Thryonomys swinderianus, assembly GCA_004025085.1. Taxonomy (NCBI): domain Eukaryota; kingdom Metazoa; phylum Chordata; class Mammalia; order Rodentia; family Thryonomyidae; genus Thryonomys; species Thryonomys swinderianus. Next base: position 51,701 of record PVIC010005408.1, read on the forward strand.
CCGGTGGCTGAGACTACTACTAGCATGTACAACCTTGCTCCTTACTGCAAGATCTTGAGGGAAGCAGAGATTATTTTGCAGTGCATGTGCCTCAGTTCTGGTCCCTGCCCAGTGTTTGAAAGGGGGGCTGAATAAATAAATTAATTAATTAATTAATTAAAAACAAAGAAGGGAGGGACAAGTAAGGGGAGAGGGATTCACTGCTGTTCGTTCAGTGTTCAAGCAGATCTCAGAGTCTCCCTAGGGCCGGGAATTTAGCTCAGTGTTTCTGGTGTCTGCCTGCAAGCACAAGGTGCAGAGTTTGATCCCCAAATGCCAGGCTACAGTGAGTTACTTAATGAGCTCAGGGTTAGCCTGAACTACAAAGTGAGACTCTGAAAAAAATTTAAAAAAACTTCTCCCTAGATGTTCCCATCCCGAGGCTTGGGTTCCATCCCTTCCATAGCAGGTCTGACTTTAAATCAGGACCTACAAAAGCCAAAAAATTACCTGTCTTTGAAGCTTTATTAGTTGTACAGTCCTGGGCCTAATCTTCAGCTCAACTTGCTTTCCAGCTGCAGTAAATGACAGTTCTTTTAAAATTTTATTTTATTATAAGTTGACAGCTTATAATTGTATATATTTATGGGGTGCAAAGTCATACTGTGATTTAGAAGGCCACATGGACTGTTAATTAAATTAAGCTAATTAGTACATCTACCATCTAAAATGTTCTTTTTTTAATGAATGTATGTTTGCAATACATAATAGTTACATTTGTTTTGGAGAAGTGGTACAGATATATAACACATATTAGTCATTTTCAATACCTTTATCCCTCCTACTCTCCTCCCCAACCCCCTTTCCTACCTCTAAAAAGTCTTTCTGTTTCCTACTATTTTATTTTACTCTTTTATTTTCTTATATTTTAATTTTCTCAAATAAGAGAAACCATCCAGTTACCTTTTTGAATTGATTTTTTTTTTGAGACAGGGAGGGTCTTGCTTTGTAGTTCAGGCTGGCCCTGAGCTCACTATGTCCCCAGGCAAGCCTCAAATTCAGCAATCCTCCGGCTCCTGCCTCCTGAGTGCCGGGATTACAGGCATGAGCCACCACGCCTGGCATTGATGGATTGATTTTTATTTAAAAAAAATGAAATAAAATTTTATAACAATAATAAGAGAATAACAATAGTTAATACAGTCTATATCATTTTCTTCAAAGCAGTTATTCGGAGTATAAGAGATGGGAGGCAGAGACAGGAGGATTGCTGAGTTCCAGGCTTGCCTGGACTACATAGTAAACTCAGGGCCAGTCTGAACTACAAAGTAAGACCCTGTCTCAAAAACAAACAAAAAAAAAAAAACAGAGTGTAAGAGACAGGCCAAAGAAGATTTTTTACCATCAAGAAATATAGATAATAATGGAAAACTTTCTTTTCAACAAACCAAGATAAATTTTTTACTCTTTGACATATTCTTACCACCCCCCACACACACCCACCTCTGTTATTGTCCTTCTGTTCTCTGCTTCCCTGACTCAGTTGTTTCAAATTCCACGTGTTAGAAACCCTGTAGCATTTGTCTCTCTGTGCCTGCTTGTCCCATTTAGCTCCATACTCTCCAGTTCCATTTATGTTGTCACAAATGAAAGAATTCGCTTTTTTTCCTGGCAGTATAAGGACTCGACCTCAGGATCTTGCACTTGCCAGGCAGGTGTAGAACCACTGAGCTACAGCCCCAGACCCTAATTCGCTTCTTTCTAAGGCTGCATACAATTCCATTTTGCATCTGCGCATATACTTCTTCCCTTTGCCGTTCATCTCTACATGGACATTTAGGTTGCTTCCCTAATTTGGCTACCGTAAAAAGTGCAGATGTCTTTTGCAAACTGATTTCAAATCTTCTGTGGTAAATACCCAGAAGGGGGATTATCAGATCGATGATAGTCTTTTTAAAAGCTGCTAAAAGAGGTCTGACTTTTACATCTTGCCTTGAGTTGGTAACTGTCTGACCTGAGTCTGTTTTTCCTCTTCCATAAAATCAATCATGCACACCAATGATAAATAATTCTGTAGTCCTGTGAATGATTGCTTCCTCTGTGTTGCACAAGCTAATGCAACTCCTTTCAACTGTATCCAGTTCTGAATTACCACAGGCGCATGTTTTAGTCACAGCATTGCCACGGCGTCCCCCTGAGGGGGAAGGAAGGAAAGGGACACAGTGTCCCAGCTGTCGGCTGGCCGGCAAGGACACATCTCCAGGTCCAGCCTGAGGCCTCAGGGTTAGGGCCATTGCAGATTCAGAATGTCTTAAGTAACCTTCTGTACAAGCAGGCTGTGACAGGAGGATTTGTCTGACATTTGTGAAGGAAATGCTGCTGGAAGAAACTGGAACATGAAAAGGATTAGGGAGGGGGACTGCAAGCAAGGTGCAGTCTCCGCAGAGTCCCAAGGGGAGGAAGGCTTCAGCCCAATCCCACAGGAGATCTGCTGACTATAAATTATGCTTCAGCGTTTGTCCCAACTTGTTGCGAGGGATCTGGGCTTTCATACTCCCACTCCACTCAGTCACTGGCCAAGACCTGCCTCCAAGTGGGTGGATGTAAATTCCCAGGCGATTCTGCCTCTCACTGCCTGTGGGCAAAGTGGCTCTATTAGCCCAAAACCAGACCTTTGAAGAGTCTTATTGTGGACTGTAAAAACCACAGAAGCTGGGAATGAGGCAGGCCATTAAAGGAGATCTGGCCAGGGGATGTAGCTCCATGATAAAGCATGAGCTTAGTGTGCACAAGGCCATGAACTTGAAACAAAGCCCCTGGGAGCAGATGTGGTGCTACACACACAACAGCCACTACTTGCCCCTTCCCTTCCCTCTCTGACTCTCTGCACAAATCTGGAGGAGCCAGATGCAACTAGTGAGTGGGAGGGGAAGCGCAAAGTGGCAGAAATGGAGCAGACAGGACTGTATCAAGATAGGCAGCTTATCACAATGAAGTTTATGGGAGGCATTTGTCTGTTGCTGAGTCTAGTTTTGTTTTGTTTTTGTGGTACTGGGGATTGAACCTAGGAACACTGAGCTATATCCCCAGCCCCCCCCCCTTTTGAGACAGGCTCTGGCTTTGTAGTTCAGACTGGCCCTTACACTATGTAGCCCAGGCAAGCCTGGAACTCAGCAATCTTCCTGCCTCTGCCTCCCGAATGCTGGGATTCAGGTGTGAGCTACCATACCCGCCTCCCCAGCCCTTTTTATATTTTTGTTTTTCTCACTAAACTGTCCAGGCTGACTTTGAACCTGCAGTCATCCTCCTTCCTTGGACGTTTTTTTTTTTTTTTTTTTTTTTTGAGGCAGGGTCTTGCTTTGTAGTTCAGGCTGGCCCCAAGCTCACTATGTAGCCCAGGCACTCTTGGAACTCACAGCAATCTTCCTGCCTCTGCCTCCTGAGTGCTGAGATTACAGGCATGAGCCACCATCCAACATTGTGGTATGTGGTACTGGGGATTGAACTCAGGAACTTGCACTTGCCAGACAGACATTGGAACCACTGAGCTAAATCCCCAGCCCTTTCTTACTTTTACTTTGTTCTTTATTTATATTTTTGTTTCTCAAATAAGAGAAACCATCCAGTATTTAAATGTGTGTGTTTGATTTATTTCACTTAACATCATGGCCTCAAAATGTATCCATTTTCCTACATGTAAATCAGGTTAATTATGACATAGCTGTACTCCACTGTGTATCAATACCAGATTGTCTTCATCCATTCATCTGTTGATGGATAGATAGACTGCTTTCAAGATTTAGATATTGTGAATTATGCTGCTGTAACATGGGAAATGAACATATCACTGTAAATGCCTTTAATTCCAGGGGAAGATACCTAAGAAAGGAATAACTGGGTCAAATGAAATTTCTGCTTTAGTTTTTTGAGGAATCTCCATACTGATTCCATAATGATTGTACTAGTTTACATTCTCACCAATAATAAAGGGAGGTCCCCCCTCCCCTCCAAATCCCCAGCCTCCTCATGAGTATTTGTTGTCCTCTGATTTTCTTTCTTCAGTAAGGTAGGATCTCAAAATTACTCTAATGCCCAGGAATGATAAGTATTTTTCTTGTATTTTTTGGACATTTGTATTTCTTCTTCTGAGAAGTACCTATCATTTCAATGATCCACTTTTTTTTTTTTTTTTTTTTTGAGACAGGGTCTCACTTTGTAGTTCAGGTTGGCCCTGAGTTCACTATGTAGCCCAAGCAAGCCTGGAACTCAGCAGTCCTCCTGTCTCTGCCTCCCGACTACTGGGATTACAGGCGGGAGCCACCAAACCCGGCACTGTGGTATACAGTATTGATTGCTGGTGGGTGTGAGTCACCACGCCCAGCATTTATGTGGTTACTGGAAATCGAACTCAGGGCCTTGTGCTTCCAAGGCAGGCACCAGAACCACTGAGTTAAATTTCCGGCCCAATGATCCACTTTTTGATTGGATCTTTGGGGGGAATCTGGTTTTTTTAGTTCTGTATATATTCCAGATATTAGTCCATTGACTGAAGAATAGTTGGCAAAAATTTTTCCCATTCTGTAAGTTGCCACTTCACTCTTGTTGTCTTTGCTGTGTGGAAGCTTTATAATTTGATGTGATCCCATTTGCTGATTCTTGGTGTTATATTTTTTGGAACTGTTATATTTTGTAGAACATTCTGTTCAGAAAGTCCTTGCTTATGTTTGTCTTCAAGAGTTTTATCTATTTTATCTGCTAGCAGATTGTTTTAATATTTCAAACTGTGATCCTTTGATTTAATTTAGTACATTATGAGAGATACAGGTCTAGAGTCAAACTTTTGCATCTAGCCAGTTTTCCCAGCACTTCCAGTTAACTTTATAAAACATCAGGTGTGGGCTGGAGATTAGCTCGGCACCTGCCTGGCAAGCGCAAGGTCCCGAGTTCGATCCCCTGTAACCACATACAATGTTGGGCGTGGTGATTTACACCCAGGACCCAGCAGCAGTCAATACCACATACCACAGTGCCGGGCGTGGTGGCTCATGCCTGTAATCCCAGCACTCAGGAGGCAGAGACAGGAGGATTGCTGAGTTTGAGGCTTGCCTGGGCTACATAGTGAGCTCAGGGCCAGCCTGAACTACAAAGCCAGACCCTGTCTCAAAAAAAAAAAAAAAAATCAGGTAGCTGAATGTGCCTGGCATTGTTTCTGTATGCTGTTGTACTTCATTGATTGAGATATTTTGTTTTATTGTTTTGCTTTGTTTTTGAGACAGGGTCTCACTTTGTAGTTCAGCCTGGTCCTGAGCTCACTATGTAGTCCAGGCAAGCCTTCAACTCACAGCAACCCTCCTGCCTCTTCCTCCAAATGTTGGGATTACAGGCATGAGCCACCACGCCCAGCATTGTGGTGTGTGGTAGTAATTGCTGGTGGGCATGAGTCACCATGCTTGGTATTTTTATATGTGCTTAGCAGGGATCAAACCAAGGACCTTGTGCCTGCCAGACAGGAACCATAACCACTGAGCTAAATCTCTGGCCCTGGTTTGAGTTTTTGGAGTTTTGCCAATAGCATGCTGGGGTGTTTTGTTGTTGTTGTTGTTTTTATTTTTGTTTTTTTGAGACAGGGTCTGGCTTTGTAGTTCAGGCTGGCCCTGAGCTCACTATGTAGCCCAGGCAAGCCTGGAACTCAGCAATCCTCCTGCCTCTACCTCCTGAGTGCTGGGATTACAGGTGTGAGCCACCATGCTCAGCATTGTGGGGTGTGGTACTGGTTGCTGGTGGCCATGAATCACCACACCCAACATCATATTATTGTTTGTGGTTACCAGGATTGAACCAGGGACCTTGTCCTCTCTAGGCAGGTGGTGGAACTGACGCAGGAGAGTTAAGGCCTAACTCCCCACCTGAAACGCGAGTTCGTGTTCTCTAAAAATCAAAGAATGAATTTTAGGAACGACGGAGGTTTGAGTAAGAAATTTTATTGAGAGAGAAAGCTTCTGCCTTAAGAGAGACAGAAGGGGGGCCCGGAGAGTGGGTAACTCCCCTACCTCACTTTTTAGAGGCTTTTATGGAGCAAAGCCACGAGGTGAGGCAGGTCTGAAATAGGAGGTTGCCAGTAAGATTCAAAATCGGTAGATGGGTTGCAATTGACCAATGAGTACAGTGGGGGCTTTCAATAAGATTTGAAAGAAATGGGCAAACCGTGGCTAACCAATGGGTAAATGACAAGTATAGTTACTTCAGCAACTTTTTGATTGAATAGGTCCAATGAGAAATCAATCCTTAGAGGGTCTTGCTTGTCAGGAGACTCCTCCAGGTCGTTCAAGGTCCTGCCCATTTTCTGGGGATTTTGTAATTACTGTCTTCCAGGGAGGGGCTGGATCCAGACCTTGACCTTCCGCCCTGGGAGGAGAATGAGGCCTGTAGTGTAGTTTCTCATTGATGGTGTTGACCTTCAGAAGGATCCTCTTTTTTGCAAGTCTTTCAAGGGCCGGCCCTCTCTATCTGCCTACATATGTCTAGCTGGCTTTTCTACCTAT
>PVIC010005409.1:0-58016 GCA_004025085.1 Thryonomys swinderianus
GGGGGCTTCTGCGCCATTCGTAAGGCAACTTACAATGGTTCATTGCAAACATTTGTCCAAAGAACTTCAACAAACGTATGATCAGTTTAAACCAGGTAACAGTTTGACTTCATGGCAAGCTAGACAAGTGTTCCGGATCACTCACTGCCTCGGGTCTGTGTTTTTCCTGTTGTGCAGAGCCATGTGGCCGCCTTGGGCCATTTCTCGGCCACAGGATATCGTGCAGTGCATTGCAAGAAAGAACCTGAAGCTCTCTAGAAAGCTGTCTAGAAAATGCATTTGCCATTCATTTTGATTCCAGTCCACCATGATGCGAGCGTCACTGGCATCTGCAGTCTACATTTTTGCTTGTTGCAGCTGTGGTATTTATTCATTAGTTGTCAGACACGGTGCTGAGGACACAAGACCTTCTCCTTGGTCCGAGGCCCTGATGGTCATCTTATTTAGTATTCATGGCTGAAAGACAGAAGGAGTAGGGGAGTCAGGGCCCCACGGGTGTGGAGCAGATTGCTGTAGGGCTGCACTTCCCAGGACCAGGCTCCCCCATCTCCTCCAAGAGCAGTGAGCAGAGGGGATTTCAAGAGGACTCAGCGACCTGCCGCAGCCTTTCTGCTCTGGGCCATGGGAGCAGTTTGGCCCTAGAGATGGGAGCTAAGGTGCCACTTGACAGCCCGGACCTCATTCCTCGCAATTGAAGCAAGCATTTCGATTCTGTTCCGAAAACAATCCTGCCCGCCGGGGAGTGCGGTTATGCCTGTTACTGCCCTTCTGAGTACGCTTGAAAATCCTCTCCACAAGCCCATCCAATATGTTCCCTGCAAACCAATTAACTAGGGAAGCCTTGCTTTGGGTTAGAATAGGCTTCTGGGTTCTGCGGGGACCCATGTTTGTAAATGGTTATCTTTTGCATCTGCTCTAGAAGAAAAACCATTTTGACAACTCCCTGTGTTTCTGCCTTTCCAGTTGGCCCTCACATCGGGCGTTTCTGCGGACAGAAAACACCAGGTCAGATCCGCTCTTCTTCAGGCATTCTCTCCATGGTCTTCTACACTGACAGCGCGATAGCCAAAGAAGGCTTCTCTGCCAACTACAGCATCGTACGGGGCAGTGTTTCAGAAGGTCAGTCTTATTCATTTCGCAAAGCCCTGTGGTGGATACTCCCTGGTACTTTGATTCACACACCTGAGCCCACACACAACGCAAAAGAATTATTTTGTGAACTGGGGTGCTGTTTTTGCTCTTTTAATTTTTTGAAATGAATAACAAAAGGAAAAACTATTCGTTCTGCTTGCTTCATAAAATTGTCACTGAGACTTTGAAATCAATGGAGGAAGTGAGAAACACCAACACAGCACCTCAAAACAATGAAATAGCACCAGACCCCTCCCTGGCACCCTCTAATGCATAACAGGCAGAGAATCATAAAAGGGAGCCGACGGTCAAAGCAGTCACATAGAACAGACAGTGCACGGCACGGTGCTTTGGTAGTAGAGGACCCTGGGGGAAGCCATTATGTTTCCCTTTCTTACCTGAGTGAAAGTGGATATTCATGAAAAGCAGCACGTTTCAATTTTTGTTAGTACTTTTCCATCAAAGAGAGAGGAATGCATTTTTACAACCTCTTAAAGTACTCAACCAGCTCAACCCTTTCTCAAAGTTTAGTAGCTTCCAGCCTTTTGAGAGCTGGAGAAAAAAAAAAAAACCTGAAAGGACAAAGATACATGTGGTTTGTATGTTTCATCAGTTTTAGCTGCCAGGTTGTAGGGTGACTCAGTGATAGGACACAGGGTGTTTGTACACCCATCCCAGAGATTCTAGTACCTCTTCTCCCAGAGCTCACTAAGAAGTCAGATAGCTAACAACAAAATTTCGCTGACCTTTATTTTATTTGACTAATTTTTGTAAACTCTGTGCCTAGAAATGTTTATATTACAAATAACAAGCCTGAGTGTTGAGTATGAAATCAATGAAAGAAAAGCTTTTATGTCATAAAGTTTAACTTGTTAGGACAGAAAATAGGAACTTTTGATTAGCTGAGTGTGTTTGGCTGCTTTCTGTTACTATAGTAAATACCCGAGACAATCAACTTTCACAAGATAGAGGGTTTATCTTGGCTGATAGTCATGAACGTTCAGGACTTGATTGGTTGGTGTGGGTACTTTGGGCCAGTGGTGAGACAGCAGGTCATGGTGGGAGCTCCTGGTGGAGCCAAGCTGCTCACCCATGGCCAGGAAGTACAAGAGAAGAAAATAAGGAGAGCAGCGTCCAGCAGTCTTCTGGACGTTTGTCCCCAGTAACCTGAAGACCTCCCATTAGGCCCCATCCCTAAAGTTCTACCATCTCCCAGTAGTTCCACCTTAGGGGCCAGGCCTTTAACATGTGCCCCTCTGGGGGGCTCATAAGATCCAAACTGTAGCACTGAGGTTTTTCTGATTAGTTAAGACTCTTCCGCCGGGCGTGGTGGCTCACGCCTGTCATCCCAGCACTCGGGAGGCAGAGGCAGGAGGATTGCTGAGTTCGAGGCTTGCCTGGGCTACATAGTGAGCTCAGAGCCAGCCTGAACTACAAAGCAAGACCCTGTCTCAAAAAAAAAAAAAAAAAAACAAAAAACAAAACAAAAAAAACCTTCCATTTAATTCCTAAAGCTTTCATCCACTTTCAGATAACATTTTTCTAAACTTCATTATTCATGTCTCAATTTCATCACACTGTGCTGGACCTAATGGAATACTGTACAGGTTTTGGTGATTCCTGGTTATCTTTGTGAACTTTATCACGTTATGCTATAAAATTGTGGTGCTTTGGGGGCCATCTAACACTGCAATTTAGCCCCTAGTATGTATTTCTGTGTTTTAATAAACTAGATTAATGGTGTTAATAATTGTGACCGGTGCAGAGTCAAAAGGCAGGAGAAAAATGGGTGTTAGGGATAGGTGTTTTGGGTGCCAATGCAAAGAATCTGAAAAAGAGTAAAGGTCTATGAATTCTGAATAGACATGGGATCTCTTTCAATGTTATTAAATATGAGAGAAAAATACTCCATGTTAAAATTTTACTTAAAATTGGTTTTTGTATCACATACACATCCGTTTACTCAACTTTTGATGTAAATCAGAACCTCTATCATTTTCTAAAGAATTTAAAATAGCATTTTTACCAAACTAGGCCTACCTTGGAAAATGACTAGTCACTGTGATGACAGTCATAGCCTTATTTTTAAATAATGCCAAGAAAATGCAAGTAGCAGTGCCACATTCCAGGGAGTCCCTTGTTGGCTCCTGTCATAAGATTTTGAGTGAATGAACTCTTCGCTTTGCCAGGCTTGAAGGGAAAGCATGTCTGGGGTCCCCGTGTTTTAGTGACTTGGGCCTCTTGTTCCCTGCAGACTTCAAGTGCATGGAACCCCTGGGCATGGAGTCAGGAGAGATTCATTCGGACCAGATCAGAGCCTCCTCCCAGTACAGTGGCAGCTGGTCTGCGGAGCGCTCCCGCCTGAACTACCCCGAGAACGGATGGACTCCAGGGGAAGATTCCTATCGAGAGTGGATACAGGTATGTGGCCCGGGCCCTGGCATCGCCCGAGGTGAGAGGTGTGGTCATCCAGGAACGTGGACGCCTAGAACCATGCTGTGGAAACTGCCCTCAGGTAAGAAGAGCACCGGGTATAATCCTAAAGGACGGTCACTTAATGGTCCCTCCTGAACATCCACGCTGTTACGTGCTGCTCTTCGAAGAATTTGAGAACAGATGTGAGAAGCTAAAAGCTCTGGTTTTCTCCAACAACTACATATGTTTACACGGATGCTTCCTACTTTGATGTACTCCCCTTCTCTCCATGAAATATACGAATGCTGTGCGTGGAAGTGCTTAAAATCCTTGTTTCCGAGTACAGGTGTTTTGATGTTTCAGGTCAGAACGAGGGAAGGAAGGGTTGTAGGTTCTCCTCACAAGTCTAAGGAGTGTGTACCCGGAAAAGGGTTTAGTAGACAGAGTGAACTTACTTGTGTCTCTGTGCAAAGCACACATGTGTGTCCTCTGTCAGAACGTGGCTTCCGTTTTCCCTGCTCAGCTCTGGACACACTCAAATAACTGTCCCCCAGTCTATCTCTTTTTACCCTGCTCCGGCTTATACACTGATACCCAGGACACCCTAGCAGTCTGGTGCACCCCTCCGTACCCTGACACCATTCCTGAAGCCCACTCCTGTCCACTTTGGATGCCCGGATGTTTGCACCCAACGCTGGATGTACATGTTCTTGAGTTTTCTGCTGGTGTCAAATGAAGTATCTACGCCTGAATCTTTGGGTGAGACTGCAGATAAATTACCCAAGTGGTCGTCCGCTGAAGGGTCCAGGTTTCCTTTTCAGGAGAATGGGCACAACCTCTCTTAAATCTATTCCCAGAAATATAAAAATGACTAATTCCCGGGGGGAGTTCCTAAGCAAAAGCAACACACCCAAGATGATTTATCCTCGTCTTTGCACATCTATTGCTGTCTTAGTCATTTGAGCACAAATACCAGATTTTGTTTTACTTTGGAAAGATCAATATTAGTTTAACATACACTTAAAGTCAAATAGCCTCTCACAGGAGGCTGAACTCACGCTCACCCCTAAATGGTAACAGTGAGAAATGTGGAGAGTGTGAGAAAAGATGAGGCTTCTGCCTTGAGACTGCTGAATCTGGCTCAAGATGAAGCCAGGAGTGAAATGGATTTGCTTGTGTCAAAATAGCTCCCGCCAACTTGTTTTTCCACATCTCCGGACCCACAAGCAGTTCCGTGTGATTGACAGACGTGCCTCTAGAGAAGAGCTTACGTTTTGCGGCGCTAAGCATGTTTGTATGGTAATGGGGCCCTCTTCCTGGGAATGCGGAGAGCGCTCAATAACGTGGGGCCGGTGGTCTTGCAGGAGTTCCGAAACTGCCACGATAGCAGTTCTTCTGTGCGAGGCAATTCTGTGTCCGTAGAAACATGGAGCCTAAATGGGCTCTCATAAAGCATTTGTCAACAGGCCAGGATTTTACATCATTCTTCAGAGTGAGACGCAGTTTGACATTGCTGAAGGGGAAAAAAAAAAAGATCATCCAGTCCTTTTTGTCAAGGGGACAGCATGGTCAGAGCAGCAGGGTGACCCACCTCCCCACCCCCCCCCAAGATGGGGATTATTTCTGGCGCGTGCCACTCCAACAGGAGGATCTGCTCCACGTGGTCTCACACGGGGGCCAGGCTGGGAGAGGGGCACCCTCAGAAACGATGCCGTCACCCCGAGGCAGAAGGAGAAAGAGGATGGCTAACCACACTCGCTCTGGAGGCGCCCACAGCTCACTGCCAGAGCAGACCACCCAGCCATGCTCCACACCAGGGCAGCCAGAAGAGTGCCCGCTGTCCTTGGCGAACACCATGAGTAACGACTGCGCCATTCGCGGGCCACACTCCGTCTGTGCCGTGCGGATTCAATAGCCCAATCTGTCCAACACACGTGACATATTTTTCATTTAACCTTCACCAGAATCCTGAGAGAGAGGTACAATTATCTCCATTTGAGAAATGAAAATACTAAGTTTCGGGGAAATTCGGAAATGCTCGATCGAGGTCACAGTGACCAGACTTTGAAATACGGTCTCTTGGAATTCAAAATGGCCCGGTGCCATCGTCACAGTCATGAATTCAAGTCTCTCTTAGGAACATCGGGGCCTCCCTCCACACCGCTCCTGGAGCGGCGGAGGTAGGTGCGCCCCGAGACGGGTGGGTGCTCGCTGTCCCTAGGCCTGGGACGCAGGGGTCTTGTTCCTCAGCGCTCTGGAAGGTGACTGTCACCACAGTTGAGCCTCTGTTCACCCTGAGGTGAAACTGCCTTTTCGTCCCCTGGGAGCGCAGGCCTCATTTGCATGCGTGCCACGTCTGTGTACGTGGTGGGAACTGTTATCATCCACCGATCACCTAATGATGAATAATTTCATGTGTTTCCAACTTTTCTGAAGCTCCTTGGAAGTGGCTGGCTGGTTGTTTTCATTGGATAGATGTTTTATAAATTAACCAACAAGCACAGCATAATTTAGCTGGAGGGCAAGAGGCACAAACCTCTAATCACGGGAATGTCAGGGCACTCACATTTCTATTTTTATGCGCTGAGTATGCAGATGACATTCGTTTGCTTTTTCGGCTTTCTCCCATTTTGCGTGAAGTCTACCCCACAAACCATGTTGCTGTAGCAACGACAAGGACAAATACTTACATGTGCTCGATGAATAAGGCAACTGTAGAGGTTACCTTTCCTTCAAGACAGGAACCGGCTTCGGTTCCCATTGTTTTCTCGAGGAAATGACTGGGTGACATAAAAAGACAATGCCTCATTAGTCCTGGATACAAACGTCCACACTGGCGCTTCCTGTGAGATCTGCTGTCTGCCAGGAAGCTTCAAAACAAGTCAAGGAGCCCTTTGGTTGGAAGAAACAGAAAAGGAAGTCCCGAGCTGAAGGTTTGCACACAGCCGTATCCTGCTCAGAAAGCCACTTAATATCCCAAGCAGCTAAAAACTCTCAGTTCTCAGGGAATAGAGTTAATCACACTATGAAATTTGCTCCCTTTTCCCAGAGTATTCTGTTCTGTATTTTGTGTTCTCGGGCTGCTTATCTTGGTATAATTTAATCTGTTCTTCCTTTGTTTCTAGTTAAATAATCGGAGCAAAGACTCAGTGTATTTGTGATGCAATGAAACTCTTACAAGTACATCGTTAGAGCCCATGCATTAAACTCACTGGAACTGAGTTTCTTTTCTTACAAATTAAGATAATACAGCCTTAACTCCATGCAGGTTTCTTAGCAGGCTCTGGTGCTACGAATCTCAGGGAAATTCACACTCCTGTTTTCTTTTCTTCTCTTACAAAGCACATAAATACTGTATCTGTTCAGGAGACACGTCCCCATAGATCCTAAATGTAGCCACGCATACACAGAGAAGAATTTAATTCGTTAATTATCCCAATGTTTTATTAATGATAGTGTTCACCACACTGTAAACAGATTTATCCTTCCAGCTTTAATTAAAGCTCTTGGGAGCACTTTCCGCAAAACAACTGTGACTTTTCCCTGATTAAAATGCCAGGAGACAGGAAAAAAAATAAGATAAGGGACACAATGCCTGGGTGGTATACGAACTTTGGTGATCTGGAGAAATAGACATGGCCCCAGTAACTAATCGATTACCACACTGTCCAGTGACTTTTGAAAGTCCACTCTCCTCCAAATTTGAGGGCATTGTTCTCTTATGGAAAAAAAAATTGATGCTAGATTATTTATGCTTCCACTTATTCCAGAGGGGCAGAAAGCCCTTGGCTTCTCAACCACATCCTGTTTGGTTTGGTAAATCAACCCTATTATGGATTATTCACACAGATGAAGGAAACCCTCCCGGAAAACAGTCTGCAGTTGCAAGAAAGCACCATCCATCCCCTGAAGCAAATGCGCCTTCTCTCCCCATTGCATTTTCCAGTACAGATGTTCATTCTGAGCCTAAGGAGAAGGAAAGTTCCAGAAGTGAGGAGCTAGAGCTAGTGGTCTGAGGAAACTTCTTCCATGTTTTTCTTTTACCTAATAAATATTTCTCAGATAATCTTAAAATCTTCTGCATTTTCTCCCTGAAGGCACTTTGAAAGCAGACACCAGTGACGGAAGCCCTGAGAGCAATAGGGAGATGTGTGGAACTAAACCAAACACACCCATCACACACCCAACACACCTTGGTCACGCTCAAGTAAACTTTAGGGTGTCACATAGATTTCAAAAGTAACTGTGAGGTATGTTCCAATGATACAATTTAATGCTTACACACTTTCCTCTTGCAAAGCACTTTTTTTTCACACAAGTTTTGAGCTCTAGAAGGTAACATAAGTAGACCAGAGATTCTTATCCTAGGAGACAGTGAAGATCCAGAGAGGTTAAAATGGTCCACCAAAGTCCCTTCTTGGAGAAGAGACATCACTTGTGGGAACGTCAGTCTTACACCATTGGCCTGGACTCCTCCTCGTGCTTGTGGCCAGGCCGCGGCACTGACTGAGAAGTCCAGACTGAAGCCAGCTGGTCGGTCAGTCACCTCTTGTGGTTGGATCTGACGGGGGGGGGGGGCTCTTTGCCACCTGCTCGGGTTTCTCACCGCCTGCCCTTGTGGTCTGAGGTTGCTGAAGAGATAACTCTCCCGCTTTATTTGGAGAAAGATGAGGAAAGCTAGCAAGATCCTACGGCGTCACGGATCTCAGAGAAGACTCACTCACTTAGGTTTTGAACCCTCAACTCCAGGGTCCTTTGGTCAAGGAGCTCCCCTGTTCGCCCAACACCCCCACCCAGAGCTCGAGGTGCTGCCGCCAGCCTCAGCCAAGGTGGCTCTGTTGTGATAGAAGGTTGTACTTGTCAGAATTTGTTGAGATTGGAGAACAAAGATAATTGAAAAGCATGGACCTGATTTCAAGGTGTAAAAGGGGCCAACTCAATCTCTCTAAGTGCCAAATGGAATGAAATACTCAACATGTATAACAATATTGTTATACATTTTATCATATTTTAGGTGGTAAAGAGAGTGCTTGCTTATTGGATTAGAATTTTTTTTTTACTTGACATCCTTGTTTTTAATTTTTAAAATACCTGCTAAAATGGAAGTAGAACCAAACTTATCTCATTTAACAAGTTTCATATAGCATGTTATTTCCTTCTATATTATCTAGATAAATCTTATGTTCTCTAACTTTAATGTGTTTAGTGTGTGCCACTGTGAAATACTTTTGATTTTTCCACAAAATTGCCTGTTTCTGGCAGGTTAGATTCTGAAATGCTGTGTTCAAAATCAGCTCCATCTGCTGAATTTAATAATCTAGAACTTACATGGAGCCAGGTTATACTGATTGTAAACACTCTATGTTTATAAACCAGACACTTCAGAGGGTGCATTAACTCATTCAGATCATTAGTAAATTGCTGAAATTACAATAAAGTGATACTTTATACATTTGTAACTAGAAAACCAACAAAAATAGCTCACTGGATTACCCAAATGTGAAAAGATGTAAAATATAGTGTTGGCAACTTTAGGCAAAATACAGCTGTTCAATCAAATGTGTATTCCCAGGTGTGTGTGGGGGGGATGTGGGTGTGGGTGTGTGTGTCCAATTGCAACTAATATTAACATGCTAACATGCTGTTTAGCAAAAACATTCATCTGGCGGGTATATGATTTGCTTTACAAAATGCCCACAGTGAGGCTTTGGCTGTCTTACTCTGAGTCGGTGTGGACTTCATTGATTCTGTGTTCCCTTCACAAAGTCAATGCCTTGCCTCCTTCCCCGTGGCGTGTCAGAACTCTGTCCCCCGTGGCCGGGTCTCCACTCCAGAAATCAGGGTTCCAAGCTCCATCCTCTGAGCCATTTTTTGCGAATGCTTCCTCTGAGACCGTGGCTTTTTACATTACAGCCATTTGAAAGAAATGCATAGAGAGGGATTAAATTTGGAGCCTTTTAAGGCATTTTTTAAGAGGAGCATCAGATTGGGGAGAAACAGAAGCATCTGTGAAAGGTAATTATTTGGATGCTTTTGACATATCAGTATTACCAAGATGATTTTAACCATTTTGGTCAAGTTGGCTATTTAAATTTTTGTTTTCAAAAATCAAATGACTTTGCTAATTAATATTTCATGTCAATATACTACAGAAAAATTGTATAACTTTGGAAGGCAGAATTGGAAGAACCACAACTGTTTAGATAGAATTACACTTAAAAGTAAATGATCTTTGTAACACGAACATTCTATTTGCTTAGTTTTATTTCCTCTGTACCAGTGTCTATGGTGTTTAGAACTAGCATTCGTATTATATCCTGGAAAATAGTTTTTTTCTTCGCAGCATATCTCAGCATATCTCTAAAAAGGAAAGTAAGCATCATTCTATCTAAGTTTCTTGGTTTACACGGAGTCCAAGATTAAGTGATTTGCAAGAATACATAGGAAAGTAATAGCAAAACCTGAACTCGATTCTTTAACAACCTTGTTATAACTGTTGTTAACCAAGTCAACCTGGGAGCCTTTGGAGCGTGGCCTGTTCACGATGTATAAGCAGATTGAAACCCCAGACTCTCCTAAGTTAGTTGCTTATTGGTAGATAACATCCATTAAATTGGAGAATCACTGCCGAATCTACTATGAACTATTAGACTACATTTGGCCTGTTTCCTTGGCCTGGACAGTGGTCACCATTAGGGGTGGATTATCCCTGGTCATAGGGTCTGTCCTGTTTGTTCCCTGTGAGCTGTTTACTAGCATTCCTGGCCTTTTCTCGGTAGAAGCCAGCAGTAGCAATTCCCTACCTCACATGAGTTAGGGCTACCAAAAATGTCTCCAGATTTTACCTGTGTATTTATAATGTCTGCTGCTCAGGGAAAAATCACTCCCACTTGAAAATCATTGATGTCGAAGATACTTAATCATTTTTAAATAATCAAAGTGGCATGTCTTTCGAAGGGAAAACAACTTACCCAGATGTGTTTTGTTGTTCTTCAGCCTCTTGTTGCTATTATTTGAACGTAGTCATAGGCCTTTTGTTGTCCAAAAATATAGATACAGCTGTTTACCTGAGACAGGGAAGTCGCATCACAAACCTCCCTGCTTATTTATCTGAAGCTTACTATTTTTAGCTTTTAAAAGCGGGTTGTTTTCAGCTAAATAAATACAGATGTCATTTCAGACAACTGTAAGGCCAGACTCAAAATGCACAGATAACGATGGGATCAAGAGAAGGAATCACAGGGATAAACTTGCAGCAACCATCAGTGAGATTTAGGCAAATCAAAGCTAAAATCAGCCGCTCTACACATGAACGCTGTGCGTCAGAGCATGGCTCACCTATCTGAGTTTGTATGCAGTATGAAAAAAAATCAAAGAATTATTGCTGTTCTTGTTTAACTTCAGATGTAATCAAGAGTAAGGAACTGTGGCTGAAAAGCCTGTCTATCTCTTATGAATGTATCTTTTCGTGGGAAAAATAATATTAGGTTTCCATTTCTGTAAACTAAACAACAACACATTAAGAGCTATCAATTACCAGCCAGTTTCATATCTGTGGGCCAATGGGAAGGCAAGGTGGAGGGTTTCACATCTGTTTTGGGTGAAAGCCTGTTCCTGTCTGTGGTATTTAAAATTTAAAGAACTTCTGTTATTATACAATTGGGAGTCCTCGGGGAGTAAAAAGTTAATGAAATCCATAACATGCTCCGATTTTATGATAGCAGTTTGAAGAAATTCCTTTGGTGGGGTTTGTTGATTTCTGTCCCTGCGGTAATAATTGTACCTTTTACAGAGTGCATTAAATGTTCACATTTAGGGGCGATGGCCACGTTTACACAGCATGTACTATAACACACCCATGCCTGGGCTTTCAGTAACTTTCATATTGTGGTTGGAAAACTCCAGAGCAAGAAATGGGTGTTCTTCAGAAGTGGCAGGAGCCACCATTTGAAACTTCCGGCACATCCACGACAACTCCGTCCGGGACACGAGAGAGGTGGACACCGTGGAAACTCCAGAGCTCAGCGCAGTCGGGGATTCTGTGTTTGTGCAGAGCTCTCATTTAATGCATCATTAGAAAGCAATTTTAATTTTCACCAACATGCCTGTTTAGGATGCAGGCCTGCAAGGGGGTAGACACACACACACACACACACATGCACACGCACACACGCACACACACACTCGAAGGGGAAAGCAAACAGACCGTTTCCTTTTTCCACTCTCCTCTCCCCTTCCTCAGCCATCTAATCTCATTCAATTGTAGGTTCAAAGAAAGAGAGGAAAGTAGATTAAATTTTCAAATGCTCAATGAATCCCAATAGTAATAAAATGCCTTATGCTTTCACATTTCCAAGTATCAGACAGAGTAAGCATTTGAGACTAACTGCACGTATCATGCCTCAGAAGAATCGCATATGCCCTTATGCAAGTGATTTGGGCACTTTCTTTTCCAGCTGTCTTTGCCTCAAGGGGTTAAACATTCCTTGACAACTTTCTCCCTGTTGCCTTCCTTTGGGAGAGTGAGGTCTTAATTCTACCTGTCTTATTTTTCATACAGTTCTAAATCTTTAAATTCCAAACTATATTTTATGAATTTATCCAAAAAAGTAAGTTCTTTTCTTCTTTTAGCAAGCCTGAGAAAACTATCAGTGAACCTCTTCCGGGGGCAGGGATTGGATGGGCCGGCTTCTCAGGTCCTTTCAAGCCTTTAAGATTCCATGATTCTTTTAAGAATAAATGATCTTGGGCCAGAGATTTAGCTCAGTGGTTCTGGAGCCTGCCTCGCAAGTGCAAGGTCCTGAGTTCGATCCCTGGTAACCACATACCACAATCCCCAGTGTGGTGACTCACGCCCACCAGCAATCAGTACCGCATTCCACAGTGCTGGGCGTGGTGGCTCACACCTGTAATCCCAGCACTTGGAAGGCAGAGGCAGGAGGATTGCTGAGTTTGAGGCTTGTCTGGGCTACATAGTGAGCTCAGGGCCAGTCTGAAGTACAAAGTGAGACCCTGTCTCAAAAAAAAAAAAAAAAAAAACACCAAGAATAAATGAACTTATCAGCTCATGACCTGAGCTCCCCTACAATGAAAATATACATACATGCAGACTAGCTGGAATTCATTTTAAATACTGTTGATAATCGCGCAAGGCAGCACATGGCAATTTTCTTCCCTATAAAAAAGTTTTTCTTTAAAGAGTAATCTGTGCTTGGCTTCACCAGGAAGCTTATTGGAGGACTTCACATCCAAACTTCACCAGCAGGGACTGTTTTCCATGGTTCCGTTTTGCTGGCTTGCAGGGAGGTGCAGTCCCCAGGGGCAGAAAAGATGAACCCCAGAGACTTCATCTTTCATGTCTCTTCAGTCTTCAAGCAACTGTCAGGCAGGGCCTTCTGCGTCATGACTGATGGTTCACGCTTTCAAGCCCTGCCAATTCCCAGTCTTTTCCCCTTCCTCGAAAAGACAAATATCACTTTCAGTTCTGAGCATTTCATAAGCCAAAGGATGACCCAGAAAAATGAGGGAAGAAAAGCATTTCCAGGGATCTGGCCGTCTGAAGAAAGTCATTACAGTTATCTGGCGGTCTGGCATGGCGTGTTGACTCAGGGCTAACGCTGCTCACACAGGCCTCACCTCGGAAGTCAGAGGAAGCCAAGCCCTGGGTAGCTGCGCGGCCTGGTGGCCCCCCAAGCAAGAAGTTCCACAGAGCCTTAAGTTTGCAGACCTGGAAAGAGTCCCTCTAGTGAAATGAAGCTTTAAACACCGTGTAGAATGTGAAATACTGATGAAAAAATTATAATTCTGGAGGCACATGGCACTTCTGGTGAGAGAAGGAAATAACTTCTTTTAAATTCCTAATTTTAACACAAGGGTATAGCCTACCCAATTTGACTGGTTATTTAAACAGATTTTTAAAATCCAGATCCGTCATGCTACCCCCAATCAGCAACATTTTATAGCCCTGTGTTATATAATTCCTTCGGCCTCACCAGATGTTTCCAAATATTGCATGCGTTTATAAGGATGCTATTATTTATTCAGAAAGCTCCAACGCCCAAATGAAGGGCTTCATTTACTCAACAGTTATTTACCATCTGAAAAAAATCACCGATACTTTTATCCACTTGCTATATTTGCGATGAAATCAATAACAAATACAGAAACCCTGTTTATTGAGACGAACATGGGCAGCATGGTATATGACCGCGGTTGGGGCACCCCTACATCACCTAAGAAGGAGGGGAACAAAGAGGAAGGGACAAGGAGAGGCGCTTCGGGCTTCCATCTGCGTCATACGGGCTCAGCTCTCATGACTGGCTTCCGCAGTGTTAAGAATCCAGTGATCTTAGTGGGAGAACAGTGTGGCTGTCCAGATGAGTTTCTGTGCACATCTGTTGACCTACTTAACTTTCTGTAAAATGCCTCCCTTTCAGATATTCATGTTTCTCATAGAAGATTCATCTCCATTAAAATCAAAAGTAATTCCGTCAGATGGAGAATCAGCTTGTTGCCTCCCTTCCTTCTTAAATCCTGGCAGGTTTTTTATTGGGTTTTTTTGTTTGTTTTGTTGTGGTGGTACCGGGGATCGAACTCGGGCCTTGTGTTTCCATGGTAGGTGCGGTACCACTTGAGCTAAATACCCGGCCTTAAATCCTGGCAGTTTTATTAACCCTGCGTCGAGTGTGATACTCTGGTCCATAACTAGCACAGCTGTATCCTCATCGTGTGCCTCACCTCTGCTTTGCCTCCCGAGAAGCCTCCTGTCCAGACCCACCTGATCTCGGTTTCGCAGAAAGGCACGGCCACAGCCACCAAGAGACATTTCCTCTTTTGCGACAGAAATAGATGTCTCTAGTCACGTGTTAGGAGTGGCTCCATCGTTAAACACAAGTCACCATTCCTGCTAGGTCAGGTGCCAGGCAGTGCCAGGAGAGGAACAGCATGTTGTGTTTCGTGGGACCTCGGTGCCCATGTTCCTGGGGGTTGCACATCGGTGCCCAGATGCATTTTCCCCATCACGTGACCCAGGCTGACAGGGATAAAATTAGTAAAATGACTTTTTTTTTCAGAACATAAAAACAATTTGCAGTTCTGCCCCCGGGTACATTTGGAACACACAGGGTCGGTATGGCCTTCACAGCGCGGACTGACGCCATGCTTTGCCCCAAAGTCTGGTTGGAGCTGTCAAGTCACCTCGCAGTGCAGAGCACCTCCGCCCTCCTTGTTTGCATTTTGCACCTCTGCTGCAAATTCCCCCCAAACTGCTTCTTCCTCCTGCCCCGGCCTGGCATTTACCCTGCTCAAGACACTCAGCTATGAATTCGAATTCCAAATGGTTCTCTTGCAGCATTCTTTGAAGATGCGTTTGTCCAAGGCTTCCTTCATGCCTTTTCACCGTGATGCGTTAGAAAAAGAGTCCGTCCGTAGTTCCTGGGTGCGCGGTAAGCGTCCGACAGGGAACGTGCAGTTGACCAAATGCTAAATCTCCAAGTTCATTTCATTTGTGCCCGGGAATGTCAGGCGTCCCTTCAGAGACCGTCTATTTACACGGAATTCCTGACAACCAGCTGTACGTGGGCAGCCTGGACTTTCTCTTCTTTCTTATCTCCGGAGTAGCATTCTTTATAACCTTAGGCGGGCGGCTGACTTTAATCTCCGTAATCCCATCAGCTCCTTGCAGGGTTTTTAATGCCAAGGAAAGGAGTTTGTGTGGACACCTGCACTGCAGATTTGCCACAGGCACGTGAAACTCTCGTTAACCGGAGAGGCCCTCCTCGGTCCCTGAGACACACGTGGAAAACCCGTGCGAAGGGATGCTGTCAACATGTGTAGGTCAACTGACTGATTTAGACCATCGCCCCCATCTGTAAGTCTTTACTTTCCAGAAATTCACCCTCGTGTTTGTTTTTTAAGCCGAGTTTTTAGGAGAAGGGAGAAAACTTAAGGGCATGACTTACTGCAAAACTAATAACCAACCAACAAGCCATTGGTTCTTGCTGGAATGGGCAGAGGCTGAGTACAAGAGTGTGTTTGTTTGGGAATTGGCGCGGTAGGGCAGATAAAGCTTTTGGGTAGAGTGGAACACTAGCTTTTGGAGCAGAAAGATTCTTGAGCTGCCTTTGAGTATTTTCTGGGTCTCTCAGGTTTGACAGTCTCTTTAATTTGCTTGGAGACTAGAAACATGCCAAAGCGTCCACAGCTGTGCAGGAGTGAGCTGCTGTGGCCCTTTCCCTCACTGTGGAGACTGGTCTGGGGCTTCTGCCTGGAGGCTGTGCGCGCGTGTGTGTGTGGCTGCTTCACACCAGGGTCAAGAGACAAAGAAGTACAAAGATCCGGAAAGGCCTCAGATCTCCATACGTTCTCTAGCCACAGAAACCTATAATTCCAACAGGCTAAATAAATAATGTGTGGATTAGATGCAACCATGGTGACCTAACCACAGTGACTCATCAGAGCATGACTGATAGTGATGAGGTGAGATTTTGGTGTTAAATTTTGCAAAAAGACAAAAGTATAGAAGAAGTCTAAGATCCCATATCTGTAAACATCTGATACATAAACATCCTCTGGAAGTCATGCTTGCAGTCAACTTAGCTCTAAAATAAGAAGGTAAAGAAGTCAGAGTGAAGTCTTTGAAATTATTAATAGATGTAGTAAGAAAATTATTTAAACTCAGCTGCCCTTTGGGGTAACTTCTGGGAAAAGAGACATGAAGTTAATGAGAGATCACTGGAAAAATACATTAAAATGAACACTTCACACAGGATGGAGCTGGGCAAGGAAATTCAAGGGCACTCTAGTTTTAAGAAGTGAACACTGCAAAAGGACTGGAAATTTTATGACTAGCAATAATATTTACAATAAGAAATATGAGGGTAAGAAGAATCACATTCCTTATTTAAGAGTGCAACTTAGTTATATGAACAATTCAATATTGACTTTAATGATAAGTGGTTGGCTTTTGTTTGGGGAAGAAGAGTTTCAGAGTTTGCCAGCAATACTGGAACTTAACCCCGGACTGAATTTAAATTCAATGAACCTTTACAGTGCATATGCTAAGGATTAGGGATAGGTGGAAATAGGCAAGTTTGAAGTATAGAAGACTATTCCTCCTTCAAAGGAATTATAATCTAGGTATTGCAGACAAAACTAGACACACACACACACACACGCACGCATGGGCATACAATTTACACAAATCACTAAGGAAAAGATATACTAAGTTCCGTTTTAATAGTTAGTACATGTCTATATGCATCTTTGTGGCCCTTATAAGTGTAAGAAGTAACTAAATGGGCCAAACGTTGGCTCTCTGTTGGAGAAAGAAGAAAACTACAGCTTAATTTGGGCTGAATTAATTGGCCTCACATTTTCCAGGTCGCTCTTTTATGTCAAAGCACGAGAGCCACGTTGGGGCCTCTGCTCTTTGGCCACTGCGTGCTGCCTAGACCATAAAATTCTCCGTAGAGACCCAGAATGCACCAAGTAGCTTTCATATACTCTGCTCTCTTTACATGGAGATTTATTGTATGCTTGACTTTTCCCTCACTGACCAGAGGACAAGAAGCTCGTAGCCTGCTTTCGCCTTAACCCCCTAGCACTTACTGCAAAGAAATCCCCAGGAAAACCTCACACCATTTTCATGCTGTTTCCTTCACAACACTGACGTAAATGTAGGTCAGCCCTGAGAATGGCCCACCAGGCTGGAGAAGGAAGTCTCTGGTTCCCGCAGCTAGAGTTAGTCTAGTTCCCAGGAATTCCTGGGTCTCTAGAGTCAGTGCGAGATCACATATTAGCAGGATTACCTCAGCTTGCTATGCGGGACCGTGAGCCACCAGTTTAATGACAGTGAAGGTTTCACTGTCACTCAGTCACTAGCCAAACAGGTCAAGGTCAAGACCTTCAGACCACATGAAGGCCCATACAAAGGAGGATGCGTGCGTGTGTGTGTGTGTGTGTGTGTGTGTGTGTGTGTGTGTGTGTGTGTGTTTAGAGAGAGAGTAGAGGTCAGGAGAGAGGACACTTACCCTTGCTCTCTAAAACAATTTGCCAATAGATATGAGTTAGAAAGAAAATATTCATCTAATCAATGCTCTCTGATGTAGGGAATTGGGTGCGATTTCTCTCCCATTCCTTCTGCCTTTAGCTCATCAGTCCTGGCCGCCTGCTCAGCCAAAGCATTACCCCATCCTAGGAAGCACAATTCGAGTGGTTGTTGAAATCACCTTTCCTCACAACGCCCTTTCTATCTCCTTCTACATGTAATGTCCCTTCTTCTGGATCTCATGACACCTCATTGCTGGCTGGGGTGGCACTTCTTACCTTCAGGCTGAAGTTATTATTGCCATACTGTCCCATGTGCCCCCCAGAGGCTGGCCCACATAAATGTATGCTGAACTGAATGATCTGGGCACTTTCAACAGAATGCTTGGCATCCTTCCATTCAATCTGCCTATGTGCCTTTCGCACTCATAGGAGACACCATGGCTGGACTTCAGGACACAGTGAGAGTGTGCACCAGGCCAACATGGGCATCTAAGAGCGGGTCGTGCTTGGTCTCTGTCTGTCTCTTCACCTGTGAAGCCTGACTTGTGCCCTGGGGTGAGCACCAAGGGAGAGGATATACAGAGAAGCTCAGCGCTGAGTTTCTGGCTGCTGTGGCTCATGCCTATAATTGAGCTACTCAGGAGTCAAGAAAACACAAGGAAAAGAAAGAAATGTATCGCTTAATATAACACCTGGTACGCAGTGGCTGTCTCAGTGATTTTTAATACGACTGACCAATATTTTAGCTACATCAGAGTCCTCCCAAAATGATGTGCAGCCAAAATAAACAGTGCTGCTGACGTGCATCCAATCAGCCTTTATCTACTCTTCCGTTACTGTGCACCTTTCAGTGTGCCAGGGGCGACGCCAAGACCAGAGACAAAGGTAAAACCTCTGTCTTGCGGCATATCCAGAGCGGACTTGGCTTAGCAGTTCCGTCGGTCCCACTTGCTGGGGAGCTTCCCAGGCCCGCCCCTGACAGGGTCTGCCTTCCGTCTTTCACCAGAAGAACCCTTTCCTGGCTTCTGAGGGTGTTGCTGAGCTGCGGCAGGAGAGCCCTGGCCGCGCGTGGCCTCAGGGAGCAAGTGCTGGCTAACTCTTCGCCGAGTAGATCCAGCCCCCAAGAACACGCGCCACGTCCCTCCTGTGAGGCCTAGGCTGGCCGAGCCATGCTCCTTTTCTACCCCGTTGAGGCTGCTTGGAATTGTTTTAAAATTGAGCCACGCGTATCTTTCTCTTCAGAAATTCTAGTGAGGCAACCTGTTATTATTTTCAACTGACAGAAAAATGCAAAAATTGTACGTATTAATGGGTGTACCATGCGATGTTTCAATATATGTGTGTATTATGTTTATATCATGATAAACATATCTGTTCTGTTTCTTAAATGCTTATCATTTCTGTATGGTGAAAACATTAAAAATCCTTTTTTTAGCTTTCTGAAATATACAGTACATTATCTATAATCATCCTACGCTGCAATAGCACACCAGCGCTCCTTACTTCTATCTAATTATACAGTTAGGCAATTTTTATTATAAAGCTTTTAAGTTAAATTGTAAGCCAAGTTCCTGGGGATTATATTTGGCCTGTTCTGAGCACTTGTCCTCTTTCCAGATCAAAGGATTAGGCTCAGGTTTTAAATTAAATGAAACTTACAAATAGGCATTTTAAAAATGTTCACTGAAAGCATTACGTCTCCGAGTCTTCTGGCATCCAGCAGAGTTCCTGCGTGTCTTCACTGGGAGAGGAGGCTATTGAAATGTCATCCGCTGGACACGCTGTAAAAGGTTTCTGAGATGCCCATCCGCTAGTTCACATGACACTGAAGCAAGTCTTTCTTTGGAGGTAGAAAAGAGTTCACTGGTTGGCATGAAATTATTTTAAACGATCTTTTCTAAAGCATTGAGACTTAATCAGCTTTTCCCTTTCACTTGCCCTGGAAGATTCCAACTGCCTTCAGCACTGGGCATTTGTGTCCCGGAGCCTAGAGAAGCAGAAGTCCAGTGTTATTTTGTTTTCTCTCTTTTAGTTATAAGGATGTATTGTCCTCTGGCGTCCAGATCTTGCAGGTGTCGTAAGGAAAGAGGACTAGAAAGTGGAATGTTAGTCTGGTTTTTCTGAACAAACTTACATTTAGGGAGAACAAATGCTTTTCGATACTTACTTGAAACGTGTTTCATAAAATAAGCCGAGTGTTTTCCGATGGGCACCATGGTTCTAAAACTTGCTGTCAGCAGGAGGTCATTCAGAGCTGGGTACTGTAACCCTCGCCACGAGGGACGCCCGCCAGGAGAGGCGTCTCCATGAGAGAAAGCCTTCTCCTCCCCCCGACCTGGGCTCTGTGCATCCATCTTGAATAGTTTAGGGAGCACCATTCTGGAAACCTCTCTAGCGCGAGAGGCCGACTGGTAACCTGCTCCTCGGAGCTCCTCTTGTTCCAGTTTTAACGATGACAGCAGATTTCACTATTCAAACAGAGCCAGATGGAACTGCAGTTCAAAGAACATGTCAGAATTAAATATTTCTTTCTTAATTAGTTGCTTCTGATTTATGCAAAATAAATTAACATGAGAATGGAATCCAGATGCCGCCCAGAACCCTTACAAGCATCATCTTCTTTGATCTGCCCAAAACGACAGAGGTCGCCTGTTGGGGGTTTCTTTCTCTCGCCCCTTTCTGTCTTCTGTTGCTATAAGGACAGTGGCCGTCCGGGAGCCAGGCTTTCCCCTGCTTCTGACCTGTAACAGCCTATATAATATTCTTCACCTGGCTGGTTAAGGCTCATATTTTCTGGTAGGAAAATACATCTACTCATTCATCTGGAGTTGTTTTACTATCCGCAACGGTTTGATAGCATCCAATGGTGTTTCCGCCCTGCAAAATGCTTTCGTTTCATTTAACTAAGGGAAAAAGAATTAATTCAGGCAATTAAGATTTTTAAAAAAAGAGAATTGATCATATTCTTCCTGTATGCACGGCAACTTTTCTTGTACTTGGGTATTTTTATTCTTTACCAGAATCTTAAAATGCTTACTCATTATCTTTTGCTAAAAACCATCCACAACCAGAGTCTTGGTTTTCAACAGTATACTCCTTTGCAAAACTGTACTTCCCAGTAGCCAGCGTAAGTTGTAAACTGATAAACAAAGCAGTGATCACTGGTCACAGATCCCTAAGATTGTACAAAATATGTAATTTCCTAAAAGAAAAGCGATGGGCTTTCATTATTCTAGACTAAGAAATCATGAGTTACCTTTTTAATGCTCACAGATTTAAAATATGAGTCGTGGACATTATCAGATGTACCGGTTTCTTCGTGGACCACTGGTCATATCTAGGGTATAAATCAGGGCTCAGCCACTAATTTATGGGGACTCTGAATGAGACATGTTTCACTTTTGTCCTCAGTTTGTTTGCCTATAAAATAACCTGCTTTGATATAAGACTTGAAAGAGAAAATGCATATAGATTTTACTCATAACAATACACAGAAGTTGCCTTGTGAACGTTCTATTAATAAAAGTAATTTTAGCTATCAGGATTTTGTATCTAATCCAATACTAGTGAAAAAAAACACAAAATGATAGAGAATTACGCCACTATCTACTCTCTATAGACAGTTGGTAACTGAAAAGTCTGAGAGCCTCTGTTTGAAGAGCACAACAGTCAGGCCGTGAATTAAACCCATACAACCTAGAATCGCGTGAGGTTCACATGCTCAGACTGTCAGAAAACATGTGTTTTATCTAAGGAAGTCAGACAATTGCTTAAAAATATTTTCTTTACCTCGCAGTGTCAAATGATAAATTAAACAGCTCTTGAAATCATCAGGGAAGCTATATAGAAAATTCCACAGTCTCCTCCAACCCCCTAAATTTATTTTTTTCTGTTTTTCATCAGACTTTGGCTCTTTGTCCTTTATTTTTTCAGCCTGCTATACTGACCTGCCTGGGGAGCATTAAAGGCAGGTAAATGTTCCCTCGCCAGCAGTGCCAGCTCAATGGACAGTATTTTATTGAGCAAGACAGATTTCCATTTTAGAGATGAGGCTTCCCACATTATGGCATCACCAATAGCTGGTTATGTGATATTATAAGAAGCAATGATATTCATTTCACGGCTCAAAGCCTGCACGCTGCTGTTTAACCAGCAGTTTGCAAAGATTTGTTGCATGATTTACTACACAATGCTGCAAACGTGCTGCTTTGTCCTCAAGTGATTCCCAATAAAATGTGGGCCTCTCCTTGCTTCCCTTTATCTGTGGAATGTGTTTCCTGTCATTATTAAGACAATGCCGTGGCCATAAAGCATGCGTGGATTGTTCCTGGAATCCCCGGACCACAAAGACCAAACCAGTGCATGGCCACAACCCAGAGCCCTGAAAGGTCCTCAGCACCCAGGACTGCTGTCCACTCCCCACCCCTCAGGACAAAAGCCTCACTGCTTCCTTCTACTTGAGTCCTTAATGATACAAAATGAACAGCTTGGAATTTCCTCTTTGATTTCTGCTAACAATGCCATCTCTTTGCGCATGGGACGCTGGGAAAGCAAGATATGGGTGGACGTCTACTTCCGTTCAGAGTTTTAAATTGATATTGGGAGCAAAAGGTCACGTGGGATCGTTTCTGCTGATGGTGCTGTGTAAGCTGACTCAGGAAGCTGCCCTGAATTCAAAGGAGTTTGGTCAGTTCTGTAAGATTGTCTGTGAACCGCCAAACCCGGTCTAGACCCTTCTGTGCGTCACTCATCCAGCAGCGTGAGAGCACATTTGGTGTTGGGGTCCACACATGATGCCCCTCCTTCTCCGCACCTTCACCACCACCTTTTGTGCTCAACTGAAGTCCACTGGACTCAGAGGTGAATTAGATCTATCTTCTGATTTAAAATAAGGCAGGTAGGGAATAATGATATTCTTCTGAAATCAGAAAATAGTGAGTAGAGCACATTGATTTGGCTAAAGGAAAACAGCTTAGTCGTGGTTATTGTGAGTCTGATCTTAAGGAAAGAAACGAACTGTCATTTAGGACCACGAAGCCTCCGAAATGCAGAGGGGTGGCATTGGGGAATCCTGCCCTGCTGTGGCTTTGCCTTTCCAGCTACATGTCATGAGTACCCCACAGTGTCTATCAGAACGTAAGGTTGGTGAGAGCTCACTGTAGTTCAAAAACCTAAATTGCTCCACGGATGGCCAGTGCTTGGTTATAAATGTTGTTCATAGCAAGTGATCATTTTGACTTCAAATGGAACAGAGCATGCGCTTTCTGGATAGTAGTATTTTTTGGTAAGCAAGACTCTCTGCAGTAGAAAGGGGAGCACTTAGGTTGCCGACCACATGTTACGTCATTCATTCATTTCCTTCTGCCTACCTCGGCACTTCCTGCTCCTTTTATAAAGGAACGATTTTGCCCTTTGTGTCCACTTACAAGCACCTACTATATAGGCTTCAGTGTGCAACCTGGGTCTAAAAGTCAGCTGTGAAATTTCTCCAGTTTCTCCTACTGCTAGTGCTTTAACAACTTATTTCTTTCACCTCGTTCTGTAATTATTTGTGTTTCTCAACACTCACTGCTCTTCATATGTTAACGTTGAGCACAGAACTTAGCGGATAAGCGGTAGCAAGTGCCCACTAATGCATGCCAGTCAGGTGAGTAAATTCAATGCCTAAATGTCCACGAGTGGCAGGCTGGCAAAATGGATTTTGCTCCGCCAACCATTCCATGGAATACCATTGAGAAAACACTAAAAATGAGGATATAGAAAAATGTATATTTCGTATAGAACTCTATCCATGAGGAAAAAGCCAGGTTAGTAAACAGAGAGTCGATATGACTTCATTTTTATAAAAGCAACACATACAGGTATTCATATAGATTTTTGTGTAGGAAAAACTCTGGAATGTTACATTGTCAGTGATAATTTCCCAAAAGTCGTTTTAGGGGGGATTTGATTTTCTTCTATAATCTTGACTGCATTTTTATGAAGTTTGAACAGGCATCTACTTGCTGTACAGAAAAAAGACATTTTTTCAAAGGAAATCATAAATGTGTGAGAGGAGGTATAGCAAGAATATAGCACGATGATTTGAGTGAGGGAGACAGGAACTCTGCGCAAAACATACCGCGGCTGAGGTCCTGAAACTGACATCCTACAGGGCTAAGAGGATAAAAAGGTTATTTCTAGTCAAAAAGAAGAGAGGGTTATTTTTAAAGCAGAAGAATATTACCTGCCAAGACAGACTGCCAGAGAAGGTTTACCTTCTGTTACTTGCTGCAAATATTTTAAAGTGGCTGAAGGTTACAGTTGAAGGGAAAGAAGTATAGTGAGAGAGACTGCAAAGGTACATTGAGGTCACTGCTATCAGCAGAGAAAGATATCCCAGGAAGTATAGGCTTGTAAGGGACAGAAAAAGCAGCTCTGGCATCAATTCAGGTTTATAAATGGCCAGGCAAATTAAACAGACAAAAGACAGATTAATAAGAAAAAAAAAAAGGTTTACAAATTCTATTAACATTTGTAATTTAATGTCACTGGGGCTTCATAGAAAAGAAGTAAAAGCCCAAAGGAGCAGTTAGACTTGGACGTCATATCCCATTTTAACAAAGGGCGATAAATACTGGAGAAGGGACTTGATGAAAACTGTTTGGGCTTCCAAGACCACTAAGTTGCACGGAGTATATGAGCCAAAGTGGTGGAAATACATGTCATTTTAGCGAAGAATTTTCCTTCCACCAGTTGATTGTCAGTGGCTTTCAGCTCAGAATAATCTGCACCGAAGTAACAAAGTTGGGAATGACTTCTTCCACAAAGCTCCAGATATAAACACCGAGATGTAATCCCCTCTCTGCGGACAGACACCACCATCTAAGTCACGATACTTACAAGGCAGGGCAGTCTGTCTACTTTGCCTCCCAGCTTTGTCCAGCAGTTAAGGGCTAAGTGTGAGTTGTTTTTCGAGAGAATTCCCCAAAGGCCCTTAGAGAGAAAGGCCTTTTTGGAACTAAGCCCGTCTGATGTTGCCGTGAGAATCTCCAATGCTGGGGAAGCTGCATCTTGTTAGAGTCCTGGGTACCATCCGATTTTAATTGCATTGGTTTGGGTCCCAGCCCTCATCATTTCATGAGACTGTCATCCATCTTTGCTAAATCCACTGGCAGTAATGCTAGGAAGAAAAATGAAATGAAATTTCAAGTATCCCAGTGTGGCAAATAAGAGAATCTGCAGAGTTTTCAAGCACAGCAGGAAACTTTATGCAATTATAAGGGGAGGTTGCTAATGCATTTCATTGCCGTGGAAAGAAGAAAGTATCTTTTCTTTTTAAGGAGCGATTCATGCATTTGCTTGTGCCGGCCTTTGTATACAGGGTCTTGGACATTTTTCTGTGTTGTGTACTAATGAATTCCTAACTGTTGCTCCTTCCTCTACTGTTAGCTGTTCCTTGTACCTAGGATCCTTCTACTTGATACTCCTTTCTCTCCTACCTGGTAGCTAAATTTCACTCAGAAAACAACATTATAAAAGTAGGAAAAGAACAGCCAGGAAAATAAGTTCTAGAGTTATTTCTAACCACCTCAAGCTGAATTATGCACTTTGGGGGATTTAATCATTTCCCAACTGAAGAGCCATCTGTAAGTTCGACAGGAAGAGTTTATTTAAATAGCTCTGCTTCATACTCCCTTGGACTTGAAGATTGTAAGGACCCTCCTTGAGAGTGGATGTGGTGCCGGGCATGACTGAGTGGGAAACCAGCAGAGCACTGAGTGTTCTGAGAGCATTTCAAAACAGTTGAACTGTTCAGCACAACCGTTTCTACAGTTAACTTTCAGATAATGCTGCAGCATTATGAAACCAGACTTTTTGCAGCAACTTAAAATCACCGCTTTGCCTGACATCTAGTGAGATTTAGGTGGCCAAGCAACGTGCAGAACACCCAGTGAAGCATGAATTTTAAGTAAGCAATTACTGCATCCATTATGGGTGTGAACATGCCCCAAATATTTCATGAAATACAATTAAGTTTAAATTATTTATTGTTTTTTTAACAAGAAATGCAAATTTAACCAGCTACTTTTTGATTTGCTAACTGTGATAATCATTGATTTCCTTCTCCTTTTGAAATTTGTACGTGAAAAGAATGTAAAGTTTGAAACATTCACTCAAGGTACCATGGTTCACTTTTGGGAAAACGTACAAATTTCAGTTAACAAGTATACGCACTTGATAAAAATGTGTTGCGTAAATATTGTATGTAAATTAAAATTTAAAACATCCAATATTATTTTTCTAAAATATTAATTTCTACTAACATCGTGCTCCTCTTCTCTCAGATCTGGTGGAAGCATACAGAGCATAGCATTTACATCCTTTAAATCAGGGAAATGAAATAAAGATTGTTGAATGGTGCCCTCATCCTTCCCAAAGGAAATCAACTATTGTACAATGGGCTTTAAAAAAAATTTTATTAGTCATGTTTGCAGTACATAATGATTCCATTCCACTGGGAGTAGTTGCACATGGATAACACATCTCTGTTCATTTTTCATCCCTTTCCCTCTACCCTCCCTCCTCCCTCCATCTCTTGAGCTCCTTCCCGTTTGAGAAAGATCTATCTCTTTACTTTCCATTTGTAACCTTTTATTTTGCTCTTTATTTATACTTTGAGTTTCTCAGGAGAAACCATGTGATGTTTAAGCTTTGTGTCTGATTTATTTCACTTAAATTAGATGATGGAAATCTACTATTATTAAATTGTGTAACTTCCAACTGGCTTCAGTGTGTTCTTTTTCCTGGATGTAACTCGATTCAGTTTTAAAGTGAATTGGCAACTCCTTGATCTAACTGCTCCAAGGGCCTGCAGGAAAAGAGCAATTCATGAAAGACAATCACCATTCTTCATGAACCAGGCTCTGCATAACGTGGGAACTCTTCAGGTGTTCATGGCCTGTAAGCACTGGAGGGTTAATTGAAATATTGTTTTCTGAAAATTGGGTTGTCATGTTGCAGCTGGGAAGCAAGATTCAGGTGTGCGTGAGGGTTTTGCTGTTTTGCTTTGCTTTGCTTTTGTTGCTCTTTTCAAGAAAATGGCCTTCTGTTACCTCTTAACGGTAAATATCCTCCTGCTGAAGTATCTTGTCAATGCTAACCTAACCACTTGTATCTTGTGATTATTTTGTGTCCTTTGAATAATATTTACCATATTTATGTGTTTTACTTCTAAGAGCACGTTTCATTTCTTTCTATAAAAAAAACTGGCCATAGAACAGATAGAGGCAAAGAAACAATGATAAGAATAAACAAAGGAATTAATAAAAGAACACTGAAAATATTTCTAATATATAAAAACTAGTGGTAAGTTGTATTTTAAATTTGTGCTTACATAATTATGAAAATAATAAAACTTTAAAAATATTTGACTTTACTGGAACTATCTATAAGGCATACGAATAAAGAAATTGTGGAAAGGGTTGAAAAGTTGCTTTAGTCAGCTTACCGTTACTATAACAAACATTCGAGATAACCAACCTGTACAGGGAAAAGGTGCACCTTGACCCTCGATTTTAGAGGTCCCAGGTCGTGATCAACTGGTTGTCACTTTGAGGCCTATTAAGCAGCAGCACATCGTGGTGGGAAACTTGTCACTGTCAGGTTCTAGTAGCCCAACCTTCAGAGGTCGAGCTAGTGAAGGTAGAAGCCAGGAATCCCCCAGGTTGTGTCGGGGGGTAAGGCTCAGGGAAAGAAGGAGTTTAAGGTTCCATTTCCTCTCTAAAGATTCCCTCTCTGTTCCAGATTCTGTATCTATGGCTTATTTCCCAAACCATAGCAGTCCCGATGCTGTAAGTCAGTATAGGTTCAGTCTGCATTTCACTGGAAGGAGGGAAGAGGCTGAAGAGGTTCAGAAACAGGATCATGCTGGCTGCGAACCCCAGCCCAGCTCTCCCTAGTGTCCAGTGTTTGTGTTTGTCTCATTTATTTTTTCTAGTTGTAAAATGATGTATATGAGGGCACAACTTGGAAAGTATGTTTGATGTCTTAGAAAAACGATGGCATGATATTGAGCCCAGTTTTCCCCCTTTAAACCAGGGATCACACAGTCTCAGTTACAGCCGAGAGAAAAGTCTTGTTTCTTCTGGCCCTAGGGACCAGCCTTGGCACTGGCCATTTTTGACTTTCTGTAGGAACGAACAGGGATGGGCTGTTGATAGCAAGTGGAATCAGGCCCCAGCGATCACATGTGGATGGAAATGACCACGTGAAGCCCATTAAAATAAAAACAAAACGCTGCAGGTTGTAGCAGGGCAGGAGCAGCCTCCTGACCACGCTTGTCATTATGTTGCAGGTGGATCTGCGTCTCCTACGCTTCGTCACCGCTATCGGAACCCAGGGCGCCATCTCCAAGGAAACAAAGAAGAAATATTATGTCAAGACTTACAAAGTAGACATTAGCTCCAACGAGGAGGACTGGATCACCATAAAAGAAGGAAATAAGCCTGTGGTAAGTTTGGCTGTCATGCTCAACCATTTCAATGTTTTCAATGGATGGTCAATTTTTACTTGTTTCCTTGGAAGCTCTATGTCTGGACTGGTTCATCTGTACATTGATTTAAAATGAAAAGTGCAATTAGAGGTTTAAATCTGACCAAGTGATCTCAAGTTCTCAGACCCAGAAGCCAAGTCAAAAGTATACTAAGTGTTTCCAAGAAAAGTCAATGTCAGGCAAACGAAGCGACAAATTCTAGCAGGAATCACTTGAAACTTCCCAAGGGGACACAGACAATGTGTAGGACAAAAGCTGTCTTCTTAGAACCTTTGGAATTTCATTTGGGTTTTTTTGTTGTTGTTGTTTTTAGGCCTATAGTTTTTCATTCCCTTTCCTAAATTCTTTTCTTCTTCGTCTTTGTGGTGGGCCCGTTTTAGCGAAGACTTTCTCATCTACCTTGAGTGGCCCGTAGACTAATTTGCAGCTACATCTGGGTGTTTCTTGAAAGAACACAGAGAACTAACGGTACTTTGATTCGTCCCTTCGAATCACCCAAAAGTCATGCTGGCTCCTTACTGCCGTCAACCAAGGAAGCAGCTCAGGCCACACAGTGTCCCAGGTGCTTTTCCCTCAAGTCTTTGCTCTGTCTGCCTGTTTAGTTGAAGTTATCCTTGCTCTGATTTGTTAGTCAAAAGATTTTTTGAGACCTCCTCTTTAGCGTTTTCCTAATATTAAAAGTTTGCCCTGGAGACAGAGTCAAACACAAAAAACTGACAAAGACAGTTGTGAAGATTCAGGTACCTTGAATTTAGGAGCTTGGAAAGAAGCCAATGAACGCGTCTTTGTCTGGCTTTTGAGCATTCACGATCTTGGTTTCTCTTCTGGATCCGGAACTGGGAAAAGCCTTCTGAGAGTGACGTGAGAGGAACTGTCCATCCCCGTGATTGACAGCAAGACCTCGGTTCTCGCTTAGGCCCAGTGAAGCCGGAGCAGAGAGGCAGAGACGGGTGCAGCAGTGCCGGCAGGGGGCGGGTCCCGTGGGCAGAAAGTCCAAGGCCGGGCTCTCCCTGGAGGGTGTGGAATCTGTTTTACTATCTGGAGGGAAGAAACCTCCCCATCACATTTCTGGAAATTGGGGAAGTCATCGTGACCCCCTGGCTGGAGCTGTTTGAGCATCTGAAGATTCTGGAGGAGTCTGAGTCGGTGCAGAGGGCTTCTGGGAAGGAGGCAGAAGGAACAGTGCAGGAATCCAGCTGTCCATTCCGCCTCTCAGGCTGTCCTCTGCCGCCTTGCCTGCTTCCTCTGGCAGCCTCCGACCGCCCTCTCTGGGCAGTGACGGGGCGCTCCCTCCACGTGAGCGAAAAATGCACCCCGCGAGGTGTGCACAGCGTACTCCCCGGGCCTGTGGAAAGCAGGCCCGCTGGCTGCTAGGAAGATCCCACCCGTGGGTCTCTGCCCTCCTGGCCGCAGCCCCTCTGTGCCCTGCGCGCTTCCCGCGGGTTGTTCCCAGAGAGCGACGCTGAAGCCGGACAGAGCCCCAGGCCCTCCCCGGGAGGGCGGGCTCGGATACTGTGTCAGACAAGGGGGAAGCGCCCCGTCCGCTCCTCTGAGCACCTCGGGTCGGACCGGCCCCCCGCTCACCCCCCATGCCACAGGACTCCGGCCCCGGAGCAGCCCCTGGAGGGGGAGGCAAGGGCGGCCTGCAGGAACGAGCAGATCTCCTCACGAGCCCCACGGGGGGCGGTGCGCACGCCCTGGGCCCATCGTGCTCTGCGTGGGCCACCTGGAGGTCGCGGTGGGGGGCACAGGGCCGAGAGCGGCGGCTCACTGGAGGAGAAGCCCGAGAGGGCAGAGGCTGCCACTGCCCGGCCCGAGCCGTGTCCTGTGCCAGGCGTTCGTAGCTGACAAACGTCGGGAACCTGGACATAGCCCTGCTGCGGCCGGCGCGGGCCGAGGGGTAAAATGCCTCCTTCTAAAAACTAGAAGCCTTGGGGGCCGGAGGGTTAGCTCAGTGGTTCCGGAGCCTGCCTCGCAAGCGCAAGGTCCTGAGTTCAATCCCGGTAACCACATACGATGCTGGGCATGGAGACTCATGCCCACCAGCCATCAATACCACATACCACAGTGGTGGGTGTGGTGGCTCACGCCTGTCATCCCAGCACTCGGGAGGCAGAGACAGGAAGATTGCTGAGTTTGAGGCTTGCCTGGGCTACATAGTGAGCTCAGGGCCAGCCTGAACTACAAAGTGAGACCCTGTCTCAAAAAAAAAAAAAAAAAAACCTAGAAGCCTTGGGGAAGCTGATTTTCAGTTAAAAAAAATCATTCATAATTCAGTTTTGACTCTGTTCACTAAAATAATTTAACCAATAACCCAGAACGACTAAAGTCATCCATTTAGGTCCGGGATAAGATCTTTTCATCACGGAACTGAGTCAGAAAGGAGTATGTGCTGCTTGGCTTCCTCCTGCAGCCAGGAACAAAACCCAGAATGTTCCCAAGCCAGACCTTCCGCTGGGCGCCAGAGCCTTTCTTCAGGAGCTCCTGGGACAGGAAGACGCTGACAGTCCCTGTGAAATGTCTGCAGCTCTGTAGGGCCTCCGACACTTTCTACAATAATAGCGTGTGTCCTTTAATAAATGTCATTCTTGTAACAGTGCTTTTAGGGTGGCAGCCTTTCATCAAAACAGAATAGATGATTAAAACAGCTTATTATGGGCTGGAGATTTAGCTCAGTGTTTCCAGCGCCTGATTAGCAAGTGCAAGGTCCTTGGTTTGATCCCCAGCAACCACATACAATACCATGAGCAATCAGTACCACATACCACCATGCTGGGTGTGGTGGCTCATGCCTATAATCCCAGCACTGGGGAGGCAGAGGCAGGAGGATTGCTGAGTTCAAGGCTTGCTTGAGCTACATAGTGAGCTCAGGGTCAGCCTGAACTACAAAGCGAGACCCTGCCCCCCCCCCAAAAAAAAGAACATTATTTTGAACACAAGGCTTTCTGATTACCGTTGTTTGGAAAATAGCATGACAAGCTACTAACCCTGATTCAAACTTCATAGACATACTGAAATTGTTAATTGTTTCTATAAGCATTTATGAAAACATTTTTATTTGATTTAAATACAAAATAAAAATCTGTTACTAAAAGTCCTTCTCTTTTCTCATATAGACCTTTCAGGGAAACACCAACCCCACAGATATTGCATTTGGAGTTTTTCCCAAACCACTAATAGCCCGATTTATCCGAATCAGACCTATGACTTGGGAAACTGGTATATCTATGAGATTTGAAGTCTATGGCTGCAAAATCACAGGTAAGCTCCAGCTAGAGATCACTGAGATCAATGCAGGCTTTAATACAGGGGGAATAGCTTGGTATTCATATGCCATTTTTATTTGGTAGTTAAGAGCATATACTTTGGATTTAGACAAATCTGAATTCAAATCCTATGGTGCTACTCACGAGTCTATTTCTTTAGACCATATACTTAGATTTCAAACCCCTGGTAATTTCACCTGGAAAATCAGGCATAGTGCTGTATGTCACATGAGTTTCTTGTGTGATGATGGAAACAATAATAAATATAAAGGATTCTGGGGCTGGGGATCTAGCTCAAGTGGTACCACGCCAACCTTGGATGCACAAGGACCCGAGTTCAATCCCCCGTACCGCAATATCTATCTATCTATCTATCTATCTATCTATCTATCTATCTATCTAGGTACTTCTTCTACCAGACTGGAAGCTCTGTGTAAGTGAGTTACATACTTCTCAGCCTTACATAGTAGATCTGTAATAAATAGCTTCCCCGTGAAATGCTCTCCCCTAGTTTTCTCTTACTAATTTTGAAAAGTAGACAGGGCCGCACCAGCTCCTGTTGATGAGCGCAGCTTAGAATATCTCCTTTTGCATACTAACCATCCAGACGATTTTCCTTTCTGTGTTATCTGTCGAATGAATATACTGTACTAACACTTCAAATTAGCCCGTAAATATTTTTCTAATTTTTAAAATCTGTGTTTTCAACATCAGTGGGACTTTAAGAGTCCCCGTTCAGTGTTTAATAAGCACACAGATTATTCCCTTTGGGAGATGAA
This sequence comes from Thryonomys swinderianus, assembly GCA_004025085.1. NCBI lineage: Eukaryota > Metazoa > Chordata > Mammalia > Rodentia > Thryonomyidae > Thryonomys > Thryonomys swinderianus. The sequence goes on from PVIC010005409.1 coordinate 32,175, forward strand.
CAAGGTGATGTACTCAGAGATTAAGTGACTGAAAAAGTAGCTCTGGGGCCAAGCTGGAAGTCAGCGAACATGTGGGTTCTGTATCTGGCTCTTGGCGCTGCGCTGACTTGTTCCTTGGTCTCGCTGTATTCTGTCTTGTTTTGTTTTGTTTTTGCAGTGATGGGACGGGAACGAGGGTCTCTTGCATGCTAGCTAAGCTCTCTACTGTTGAGCTGTAGCTTCAGCCCACTTACTTCGCATTGTGTGGTGAAGAGCAGTCATGTTCAAATTCCTTTCTGCTTAAGTAAATACACTGCAAGTTCCCATTAGAAAAGCAACAACACCAAAAAAAAAAAAAATCCAGTACAAATGTAATCTCCATAGTAAGCTTAAAAGTTGAAAAACAGAATCAGTAGACTGATTCACGACATAAAAGTGAAGAACTTCTAAACTTCTATGAACTGTCCTTTAATGTCAGTGCACATATTAAGGATATATTTAATTTTTATGTTTGTGCTCCTAGTATGATTATTTTTAGAGAAAGAAAATGTTGACTTTTTGAGGGGAAAAAAAAGTATCTCACCGAGGGAATTTTCCATGAACTTATAAGCAATTTGTAGACATCCTAACACATAGCAAAAAACTACACTTGTTCAGAATACAGTTCATTTGGGAAAACAAAAACTATCTGATTGCATACCAAAATTTTATTTATTTCCACCCCAGAGGCAGACTTGTTTATTGTCTTAGGATCTAAGACTCATAAAGTTCAAGGCCTTGAAAGTAGTAATGGGGTAGAAAGGGGTTTAGAAGAAGAAGAAGAAAAAAATGTTGACAAGTCAGATATAACCTTGGCTTTATTTCTGATTGGTATTTAAATGATAGAAAGTTTTAAGTCATTTCAGAGCATTACAAATTTCAGGGCCTACCCATAAATTTGCAGGAACAAGGTCACTTCAGGTTCGGGTAGAAATTTCTGGCCCATTTCCCCAACTTGATCTCATAGTACTATATTTTTTAAAATGGAGTAAACTTCATAAAGATTCCAAACATGTTAGTCTGAACTCTGAACTCTGAATTTCTAGCCTTTTAAAGATTTATGCCATAACCTTTTAGTTAAACAAAATATTTATTTGAACCCAAAGTGTCCTTTTTAATTTTGACAAAGATTTCCCAAGAGGTAATTCTGGGTCTGTGAGCAAAGAAGGCAAATAATTTATTTGACTTTTAAAAAACAGTTCAATGATCTAGTTATTGAAATAGATGCTTAAAATAAGATATTTTAATATGGCAAATGTAGTCTATTTCATAATTGTTTTAAGGAGTCAATTTTTGTCAAATAAGATTCAGCATTTAGACTTGTGCCTCTAGTCTCCTAATCATAGCCATAATATATTTTTATTATGATTATTGTATCTTAATGATGACACCAGCCCATGGGCTCCCCGTGACATTTCCATACATGTACATACCATGCTGAGGGTCAATCTATCCTCCCTTTTATCCTCCCTTCCTGTCCTTTCTCATCCTCTCCCCCGGCTCCTTTCTTCCCTGAAAGTCTTCCCTTTCTTTCCAGCTCTTTTTTGTTTAAAGTTTCCTCATATGAGAAAAAGCATGCAATGCTTATCTCTGTGTCTGCTTATTTTCAGTTAACACAATAAACTTTGATTCTCTCCATTTTGCTAAAAATGCCATTATTTCATTCTTCTTTATGCCTGAATAAAACTCCACTGTGTATATTTCCCATGTGCCTTGATTCGCTCCTCTGTGGACAGGCACCTAGGCTGATCTGGTATCTCAGTTATTGTAAACAGCACCACAGTGAACATGAGTGGGCAGAAATCTCTTTTGTTCACTGACTTCATTTCCTTCAAAAATATACCCAGACACGGTGTAGTTGGATCCTATGATAGGTCTTTTTTTCTCTTTTCCAAGAATCTCCATACTGCTCCCTAAAATGACCCAGCAGTGTATAAGACACATCAGCATTTGGTGTTTCTGTTTGTTCTTTCTGATACTACTAGTTACCTAACAGAATTTTAAATATTTTTTTCCTCTAATAAACTAAATATAACCTCCAAGTAATTGATGAAGATGGGTTTTTAGAGAGGCCACAGACTTCAGGGACAATTGGAGAAGATACATGGGGTGTCCAGGACCATGGGCTGAACATATTGGCTGTCTGATTTCATTTCCCTCATCTTAAGATTAACCACAATGGCCAGGCATAATGCCTCATGCCTGTAATCCCAGCACTCAGGAGGCAGAGGCAGGAGGATTGCTGAGTTCAAGGCTTGCCTGGGCTACATAGTGAGCTCAGGGCCAGCCTGAACTACAAAGCGAGACCCTGTCTCAAAAAAAAAAAAAATTAACCATAATGTGGTCATGATGGTGATTAGAAGAAAAACTATTTGTAACATACCAGTAAGCATGGCATACATGCTTACTGAAGTATACCTGGAAAAACAGAGCAGGATGTGGTACTCACAAGCCAAATCCAGGATAGGCCCCACCAAGCAGGGCTTCAATAGGACCGTACCGGTATTTTCTTTGTGGTTACCAGAATTTTCTCCTTTTGGGGGCCCCAGTTCCCTCAGAATGCAGGTTGATGAAAGAACCGGGGTGCTGTACCCTTGCAGGGAAGGAACATGCATGAGACCAGGGGCCTCGGGCTCCTGATGCCCAGACACCGTCAGTGTGCAAAGCTTACTTCTGAGCACATGAATATCCGGATTGCAACTCTCTCTGTCCCTTGTGACAAATAAGAGGCCTCAGATTTCCAGCAATCCCAGGGAAATCCACAATGTACAATGTAGACATGGAGAGATGGAAAGAAAATGAGATTAGGGCAAAGAATTCTGCTTTCCAGGTGTCTGACAAAGGAATATATTCATTATTTTGACCAAGTGGAATTCTTTTTTTGGCAAAGGAGAAAGCTGATGAAAAGTACTGTTGGAGGGCTACTGCTTTATAGATGAGAACGCCCCTTGACTCGCTCTCTAGAGTGTACTAACCAGAAGTCTGCTAGCTGGTCTCCCACATAAGTTCATGTGCTGCTCAGTCCATCAAAGTCCACATGACCTCCTCAGACACCCTGAGCCCAGGAAGTCCTGAGCCATCAAGGGCAGGTTAAGTTCTGTTCATCCAGGATCCTCGTGACATGAGTTATTGCCTCCTGATCTTAGAATGCTGGTTAACTGGATATTTGACTTTCCGAATTTATCTTAGATTTTCTGTTAAAGCTGAGTTGAGATCTTATAATAAAGCAGTCTCACTAGAAAGAGCCCCTTTAGTCGCTCATGATAGAACTCACTTCTCCCTTCCATCCAGAATAGAGTCTACAATTTCCCAACGGGGTGGCTGAGGAAAGTACAGAACTCCAGTTGAATTTAGTGCAAACGATAATTGTTTAGCAAAGTATGCCGCTCCTGTTGCATAAGCTATATTAAAGTGTTTTGCTTATTTTCTGAAATTCAGTTTCATGTTTTGTTGTTTGTTGGCTTTATCTGACAATGCTATTTCCAAAAGGTTTGTATAGCCAAGTGTGTCTGAACCAGCCTACCACACAAGGACAGAGTTAGAAACCTAAAATTAACTGTTAAGATAGGTTTTTCTTTTTCTTTTTCTTTTTTTTTTTTTTTTGAGATAGGGTCTCGCTTTATAGTTCAGGCTGGCTCTGAGCTCACTATGTAGCCCAGGCAAGCCTGGAACTCAGCAGTCCTCCTGCCTCTGCCTCCGAGTGCTGGGATTACAGGTGTGAGCCACCACACCTGGCACTGTGGTATGTGGTATTGATTGCTAGTGGGCGTGAGTCACCACGCCCAGCATTGTATGTGGTTACCGGGATCAAACTCAAGGCCTTGCGCTTGCAAGGCAAGCACTGCAACCACTGAGCTAAATCTCCAGCCCTGTTAAGATAGGTTTTTTAAAAAACTATTTTTTTCTCTGATCATGATTGAAAGAGGCAAACCAAGGAGCCTTCTCGCTGCGGGATTTTCTGAGGGAAGGGACTGGACGGAGTGAGACAGTCACACGGAGGGAATGACAGTGTCCTGGTGGAACTTTGCATCTTGGATTTGTTGGCTGCGTGGCAGCTGGGTATCAGCAGACTTGAGGAGATATAAACTGTGCCCAAGCCAACTCTGCAGAGAGCAGGCATTAGACTGCTGAAGGTTCTGCTTTCCTTACAAAATGCAAGCTAATTCTGTTTTTCTCCAAATGGTAACATCTGGTCCCCATTACCAGCTGAACATTGCCTTTATGAAAGCTGGTTTTGAATCAGGCAGGTGTGACCACAGTGGCCCAAAAAAATGTGACTTCTATTTTTAACACTATATTTTCACAATCGCTCAGTAAAATAGTTTTTGTAAATTTTTTTTAATCCCCATTGAGTGTATTCTCAGTTTTCAGATCCCAGCCTGGAGCAAACAGGGGAGCTGAATGACAGGAAAAGCCCTTGAGAAAACGACAACCGCCTTTTATTGTACTAATAAGTTGATTCATTCAGCAAATATTTGTTGAGGATAATGGTGTATAAAACAGGGAACAAAGACTCAGGGAATATCAAAAGTATAACTTGATTCCCACTCTCAAAGGCATTAAAAGTAGGAGAAAGCAGAGAGCACCTCTCTACAGGCCGGGATATAATCGGGAACACAGAGAAAGACAAACCAAACTGTGTAAGAGAAAAGCCGAACATGCAGAGAGGAAAGGTGAAGTGATGTTTGAAAATGAGTTAATGATCTTATGTCAATCCGATATCAGAAAGAAAAAAGTGATGGAGAATGCCTATTGGAAAGAAGAGAAACTTCACCCCTTGGTTGACTCAGATTAACAGGGGTGAATGAAGAGAGGTCTTGTAGGATGCTGTGGAAGTCTCCTGCCTAAATCATAGACAGAAGTGCATGAATCCAGGTGCAAGTGCACACTTCATGCAGAAAGTTACCTGAGTAACTAATTCTTAAGGATCAGCTGTGAGATGAGTATAGCTTAACTGCACTAGAAGAATGTCTCTAAGAGGGTTATATTTTTGGCTAAACCCGTGTTATGAGGAATTGAATTTAGAAAAAAAAAAACAGGGTATCATTCCTGGGTATGTCCTTTATTGCACTGTATACTTTTGAAGGAGAATAACTAAAGTATTAGACTTTTTGCTACTAAAGCCACCAATTAATCAGGGACTGATATTCTCCTTGGACTTGGAAGCTAAATGATGGTTTTCATCATCTTTAACATTCTTATAATCTATGGCCTTGAGACTAACAGTCCAGAAGCATCTATACAACAACTGCTGAGCTTACACTCCTGACTATATCTACTGTAACAGTTCTGGGAAAGGGCTGAAGCAGTTTGAAAAGTTTTCGTCATAGTTTTGAGCTTAGTCATAAAGTTTGGAACCAAAGGAGGAGGAGGGCAGCAGGAACACGTAGAGGCAAAGTAATGTGCACATTATACTATATCCACTGTGTAGGAAAGGAGAGTCTCTTAACTGGAATACAGCATCAGGGATTCACTGAGACTGGATAATAAGATGACAGCACAGTGAGCATCTCGAAACCCTGACAGTTTCATACTGAACCCAAAATACGACGTTCTTTTAAAAGATATGTCATTTTATTAGTTATAAAATGTGCGACATATAGTTTACTACTTTAACCATGTGGGGTACACAATTCAGTTGCAGTGCAGTTTAGACATCACCACTATACAATTCCAGGGCACTTCTGTCTCCCTAAACTCAGCACCGAGCAAACACTGGCTTTCCGTTCTCCTCTCCCCAATGCCCGTGGTGACCACTCATTCTACTTTCTATTTTGATGTGAATCCTATAGGTGTCAAAACCTCATACCAGAGCTGTTCTACAAAACTGGTCCTTTGGGTGTCTAGCTCACTTCTTTCAGCAGTAGAGACTTTTGAGCAATGGGAACAACATGGCAAAATCAACATTTCCTGTGAAGCTACAGGACAGGTAGTGTCACATAGACGCAGGATGGTAACACAACAAGCCCGACCAAGAGACTCTTCAGTGCTCCAGCCATGACGTGAATCAATAACAAAACAGAAACCGAACATGGAAAATGAGAAAGGAGGAGCCGGCAAGGCAGGAACTGATTGAGGGCACCACCAGTTACAATACGGGGTTCACTAAAGGGTTGGGGGGGCCACTGGGGTCATCTACACATACCCGTCTGAGATGACAGTGGCATGTCCATGTGGACACCACCAAGGCGACAAGAGGTGGCATGGGGAGGTCAGCAGAGGCGACACAGGCACTGTGTCCTTCCACACTGAGCCCAAATGCCACTCTCCAGGCAGTGCCCTCTGGGCCCTTTCTTTGTCTTCTCCTCATCTTCACCTTTACACTTTCATTTTAGCTGCTCTCTTGCTTTTGGGGTTTGTTCTTTACCCGTCTGCAATTTGTCAGAAACTATGAGCTTCTTTGGCCAGCACCCATCCCTGAGCTGGGAATAACATCTGTATAGCAAAGAGATGGAGGGGGGTCAATGTAGCCACAGTCAGAAGACAGAGAAACGTGTGTGCTGGAAGATTTTTCTTCATGGGATGTTTGTGCATGGCATGGAATCCTGAAACAATAGGGGGAAAGTCTGAAGGAGAGAACACTGGTTGAATGTAAAATGATCTAGAGGCTGAACATATTATATGAGTGGGCACAGAACACTGTCTTCCTTCAGTAGGCCATATTTTCAGTAGGCCTTATTTCAGTAGGCCATATTTTTCAGTAGGCCTTCCTTCAGTAGGCCATATTTTCTTTCTAAGCATGGAATCTTCCAGAAAATAAATTTGCCTCATCTGTTTCACCCCCACCTTCTAGATTACCCTTGCTCTGGAATGCTGGGCATCGTGTCTGGACTTATTTCTGACTCCCAGATCACAGCATCCAACCAGGGGGACAGGAACTGGATGCCAGAGAATGTCCGCCTGTTGAGCAGCCGCTCGGGCTGGGCCCTGCCCCCCGCGCCACACCCCTACACCAGTGAGTGGCTGCAGGTGGACCTGGCCGAGGAGACGATCGTGAGGGGCGTCATCGTCCAGGGCGGGAAGCAGCGGGAGAACAAGGTGTACATGAGGAAGTTCAAGGTCGGCTACAGCAACAACGGCTCCGACTGGAAGATGGTCATGGACGACAGCCGCCGAAAGCCCAAGGTGAGGGCAGGACAGGTACGGAGGGAGTCCCCGGCCCTCAGGCCCAGGCAGGACCTGCAGGACTTCCCCGAGGAAGAGCTAATTCCTACTTGGCCAGTAACCTCCTCCTGTAGGGAAGACGGGACGCTGGTCCTGGACGTGGTGTCCGATAAACAGGGCAAAGTGCCACGCTGCTGTCCCTCTCCCTGGCTCTGGGAGGACAGACGGCTGGACACTGGGGCTGGAAAAGGGACGAGACTGGGCACCGGAGGTGACACATCAAACCTGCAGAGCCTTTGTGCAAGCTCTGTGCTGCAGGCCCGGCCCCTTTTCCTCCTCTCTTCCACCCCGCATTTAAATGTTTTCTCTCCCTTCCCTTCTTCCTCCCTCCCTCCCTCCTTGGTTGAGGCTCTAGGGACTGAACTCAGAGCCTTCAGCATGCTAGGCGGACATCTTACCACTCAGCTACACCCCCAACTCCTGTGGCTATTTTTTCATTTTTAGTTGTGATAAAACACGCATAATGTAAATTTGGATCATCTTAACCTTTTACGTTTCCATTTTAATAGGATCGAGTATATTCATAATGTTATGCAATCATTCTCTAGAACTTTCATTCCACGCAAAAGTGAAAGAAACTTCATTCCCACTGAAGAGCAATTCACCATTCCCCTTCTCCTCGATCCCTGGTCACTGCCAGGACTATTCTAGAAGCCTCATATAAATGAATTATGCATGTGCCCTTTCCTGAGTGGCTGATTTCACTCAGTTTACTGTTCTCAAGGTTGATCCAAGTTGTATCATGTGTCAGTATTTTATTCCTTTTTTAAGATGAGATAATATTCCATTTTATGTACACAACTTACTTGGTTTATTCATTTATCCATTGATTCACATTTGAATGCTTCCATCTTTAACTACTGTGACTATTACTAAAATATATTCCTTATGCATCTCGTATCTTTTAAAATGCTTTTGGTTCTTAATAATGTAGCAAGAAAGGACTCTCAATATAAAAATAACTCAACATTCACAAAAACGTGGAATGATTTTTAACTGCACATATGCAGTTTACTAATTAATCTTACTTAGACTAATGGTTATGTTTATTTACATTTCCTGAGCACACAATACCCTTTTGTAAAGCATCCCCGGAAGTCTGCTGAGTGATCCGGAAACTGGGTTAGGATTAAAATAAGGATCAGCCCACAGACCACCAGCATTTTAAATTCCATCTGCAGCGTGGGAGTGGGTTGGGCTGATTGGTAGACTCGTGCCCTCTGTCCATCCGTCCATGTCCTGCCCCAGATCTGCCCACCTGGAAGAGAAAGCTTTAACTCACTGCAGAAAAGATCACCCTCGGTCCCACTGAGTGGTGCAAGGGAATAGGCTTCAGTGCTGTCCCTTGGGCCAAAGTGTAGGCAGGAAATACAATATGACTGACACGGCCAGCTCCTGCTGTTCAGACACGCCTGCTTTGAGGAAGCCACCCCAGTTCCCACAGGCCACAGGTCACCCTTCTGTCAGGCCACTGGAAGGACCCTTCTGTCAAAATGTGAGAACTTCTGCTCCATTTCTCCCTGGTAACTTAGGGTTTCCAAAACGTCTTCAGAGTTATATATCCCTCCATGATATGATCAAAGCATACAGGAAAAATCTTTATGATAAAGACACACTGCCATGAATCCTCAAGACACTCTCTCACTTTAATCGCTCTTAGCCCATTCTTCTCACTACTTTCTGAAGCAGCTCTGGAAGTCCTCTTTCATGAGTGTCTCAAGTTGCGCCATCTAGGCTGCCTCGATTCCTTCCATCAATCCAAAACATTTACTTTCGTGGCCATTTTGACTTTGGGGAAGAACCAGAAGTTGAGCAGTGCTAGATTTAATGAATAAGGTGAAGAAGGACACATTGTACAGTTTTTATTGGACAGAAACTGCTATACACAGTTGATCAATAGGGTGATCAAAAAGGCAGTGATTGCTTAATATTTTACAATTACTACAGTAAGAGACACACTGCCATTGATTTCCCTCAAAGTACTCCCCCTTGCATTGGACACATTTATCCCAAATTTCTTGGTATTGTGTCTATTATCCTAGTAAGTTTTTTGTAACTTGAGCATTCACTGTACGTTTTGATCCACACTTGCATATGCAGCTAATTCTTTCTTGTGTTCATTTCCCTTTCTCCTCTTCCGTCCAGCCCTCTCATCTTAGTGAAAGAGAAGCTAAGACAGTCACCAGAAACTGTGATTTTCTACAAGCCAGTGTCTACTTAGGGTCGGGGAATTTGTGACTTGCTCAGATTGCTTGAGTGTGCTGTAGATCAGCAGTTTCTGAGGCTGGTGGATGCAGGGTGTGCTGTTGTGATGCGTTCTTCAACACTAGGATTCTGTGAGAAAAAGAAAACAAATCACCATATGCTTTTGATAGGACTCATCATACGCTTCCTGTCTGTTATCTAATCCATGCGGCTGCCATCAAATAATGCTGTCACTCTCCTGTAGGAAATCGAATTCAAAATCCCAGGAGAAACCGGAGCACATGTTTCAACTTTAACAAAATACTGAAGGTTGCTGGACTGTGTTGGATTTTTGTCCTAAAATATCCGGCACTATCATCTTCCTGTGATAGTTAAAACCATGAATACTTCTAAATTGTTTATCTAGATTCTGACTTTAGGTTGCCTGTGATTCCCAACATGCCCTTCCATGGAAATAAAATCTCCAGGGTGGAAAGGGAAATTGGTGACACCTTCAAATTCAGCGTAGTGTGTATTTTACAAGAAGATCCTTAACATTCGGTGTATTTAATTGTACAAGTACAAGTTACTTGCTCAGAATGCCAAGGACCTTAAACGCAGGAGGGAACTGAGTGCCTGTTTTTGTGAAAGAGAACAGCGCTTGGACGGTTTTTAAATCCTCTGAGCCCTTCCCTTCCTCCCACCCGTGCACATGGCTCGGTAGCCTAGGCGTATCAGTCTTGGAATGAACTCCACCTTTCAGAACAGGAGAGTCCGACCAAGCGCTGTCTTCTCTCTCTGAGATGGGATCAGTCACAGGACACAAAGGTAATTCCTAAGCAAGTTCCTGTTATCAAAGTTATTGAACCCCTGTGGGGTTTGACCAGTAATACTCTTCCCACCTCACCACAGACAGCTTTCAGAATGAAGTTCCATTGTGTTTATTCCCTCCTGGAGGTAAAATTAAGAGGGGAGCCTGGGACTCCGTAGATAGCATGCTTTTCTCCCCTTATCTCTGGAACTCTGTGAACTAGAGAGAACTTGCTAAGCGATGTTATTTTCGTTATAATTAGCACCATACTGACAACAGTTTAATTGGGCCGAACAATAATATATGTCACATTCTCAATTACTGGCGAGGACTGCAGCTCTATTAAGAGTGCAGGACCCTGAGAGTGAATTTACTCTTTAAAAAAAAGAGTAAAGAAGAAAAAAGCTAATTGCAAGAGGCAGCTCTATTTTCATATTACAAGTGGCTTTTCTGAGTTGGAAAAGGCAATTAATTTATTTCCAGAACTCAGAAAACCCCTGCTCTGTCACAGCCTACACAGTCTGTTTGTCTTCACCTACATGTATCTACTACTTTGCCAAGACATTTCCGCCACTGAATGATCATATCTTTGGCAGCTTTGTGATGTCTTGACCCAGCCACTAGGCATGGACCCACCAAGAACCAGTGTGACCCCAGGTGGCGGCCTGTGCCATCTGGTCCACCAGTCCTCAAAGCCGATTTGCACCAAATTAATGACACTAAATGTGTTTCCTTGGGCATAATCACTTCCTGGGCCTCGTTGTTCTCACCTATTAAAACAAAGAGACTAGAAGCCGGGCACAGTGGTATCTGCTCATAGTCCCAGCTACATGGTGACTGAGGAGGGAGGATCAGTGGAGCCTTAGAGTTCCAGGCCAGCCTTGGCAATACAGCGCAAAACCCTAGAGAGACTATGTGGAAACTTACCCATTTCTTGAAAAAGAAAATAGACCTGGCCATCGCTCTGTTTTTTTATTACTCCATTCAGTGACTTTGATCTCCCTGACTGTGAGAAGGGAAATAAGATCATCTGATGGTGGCCTACCATCTGCAAATGTCACAGTGGCTCCAAAGTAGGGTACACTTCGAGAGGTATACAGCAGGCATGGCATAACAGGGTGCTTGCTGCTTTCCTTAGATGGCAACGTCTTTCATCAATAACGAGCAGTTAGCAACTCTTCTTTAACAGTGATTTCACAGGGTTGAAACAACCTGAGCTTTGAATAAACAGGATCTACACTAAATTAAACACACTCTGTATGCGCCGAGAATGTAGCTCAGTGGTAGCGTGTTGGCTGTTTACAGGCAAAGCCCTGTGCTGCCTCCACAGCACTGGATAAAATAGTAATCACTTTCCTCTACATCTAGAATTTAATTCCTCTTCAGAGGACCAAGCTTTAGCAAAACAAGGAGCCTCTCATTTCAAAGAGCCCAACTGGAGTATGTGCTGAAAATGTGGTAACTATTATAAGCTCTGAAAAATGCCAGGTTCCCTTCCTGAGTTATCTTCTTCCACCTCAGGGAAGTGATAAAAGCATCACCTCACCGGGCCATGTCAGCATATCATTTAAAAATGTCTCATTAAGTCCTCAGCTTCTTGTGTTGCTTCAGCTTGTACAGTAAGGCTGTTGAGAAATGACATCTGTCGCTTCTTACCAGAAGTTCGTTTCTTCCTTTCTCATTTATGAAAGAAACGCCAGCAATTTAGGAAATAGGACAAGGCTGGATTTTCTCCCCTATTAAGAGTCCCAGAGGGGCCAGAGATTTAGCTCAGTGGTTCCAGAACCTGCCTTCCAAGCGCAGCGTCTCGAGTTCAACCCTGGTAACCACATACAACAACACTGGGCCTGGTGGTTCATGCCTGTCATCCCAGCACTCGGGAGGCAGAGACAGGAGGATTACTGTGAGTTCGAGGCTTACGTGGTCTACACAGTGAGCTCAGGGCCAGTCTGAACTACAACGCGAGACCCTGTGTCCAAAAAAAAAAAAAAAAAAAAAAAAATCCTAGAGGAGTTCAGGAACCGCCACCCTACACATGCCCGCTGGAACTTCAAGTTCAGGGGACCAGGAACACAGGACATGAAGGGAAGGGCTTCCTCTGAGCTCCCCTTACCTGCCTAAAGGGGAATCCTCTGAAAGCAAGCCAGTTGTCGGGCAAGGTTTCCCAGGTTCTCCTCCACCAGGGAAGACTAAGGGACTCTGCAGAAGAGACTGGAGGTGGACACCAGGGCCAGATGGGCCCCATCAGCAGCGGCCGCAGGTTTTTCCCAGGACCCACTCGACTTCCCACAAATCCTCTGCTCTCCCCGGGCTCCACCCTTGACAGAGAGACTCCATGTAGTGAGCGACCCAGTCACTTCTTACCTGCCCCACCTCTGTGCAGGTGATGAGCTGATTCACCTTTTCTCCTGCCCGTCCGCCTCCTGTCAGTTTCCTCCACAGACTCCATTACTGGGCCTGTAGAGGGCGGAGGAAGAGTCGTTCGTGCCCCATCCGCAGGGCAGAAACAGAAGCCGTGTTTTGTCTTGATTGGTTTTCTTTGCACTTCACAGTCTTTCGAGGGCAACAACAATTACGACACGCCCGAGCTACGGACTTTCCCGCCTATTTCCACACGGTTCATCCGGATCTACCCCGAGAGAGCCACTCACAGCGGGCTGGGGCTGCGGATGGAGCTGCTGGGCTGTGACGTGGAAGGTAACTCAGTTCCCCAGTCCCTCCTCTCACTCCTTCTTTATCTCCTTCGTCAGGCCTTACTGCCGGGGACGAATGTTCTAGCAAATTGCCCGCCATCCCCTAGGGGGCTCCTGTACCCCTGGCTGCTGGTCATGAAGGCTGGGGATTCTGGAACCTAAAACAGCATCTTCAGAATCCTGCTTTTCTCGAAATTCTTTTCCTCACTGTTTTTAGATTCTATGGGATTATGCCTCTTGACCTCATACAAAATAATGTATTAATAATAATTAACTGAGGTAAAAGTCACATACCGTGAGTTTCAACGTTTTAAAGCCCACAGTACTGTGGGATTTAGTGCATTCCAGCTGTAGTGTACAACCACTCCTCCCGTTTCCAAAACCTCGCGATGAGTCCAAACTAGCTCCCCTTCCCCGCCTGTCTCCACTCCCCCTCCTCTACTCCTGGTAACCAGCAGTTCCTCTGACGTCTCACAAAGCGTGTAGGGCTCTGTATCAGATGAAGTTTCTGTCTCTGGTGTTGACTGCCATCACACATAAGCAGCGAGGCACACGCAGATGGATTTCTTAGACTGCTGTAAAGAAGCAAAGCCTTTCATGAGACAGCGTGCATGAAAGCACAGGGAGGGCTCTTTAATGAGGCTGGTACCCACACTTTGATTATCAGGTGAAAGTCATATTGATAGAGGAGGAAACAGATGTAACCCCCACACCTGTCAGACATCCAAAACACAGGCTTGTGTCCTCTAAAACCAAAGAAAGGATTCTAAGGACAAAAGAGGTGAAGAGAAAGAAAAGTCCGCTGAGAGAAAGAAAGTTTCTGTCTAAGAGAGACAGAAAGGAAACTGGAAAATAGGTTGCCCCCCAGCTTTGGTGCCCAAGGTGGGTTCAAGGTGGGACAAAACTATAGTCACTCAGCAACACTGCGAGTACAGTCGCAGAGGTAATATTGGTCCAATGAAAAATCATACGGTGGACAAAACTATGATCAACCAATAAGATGACAGCACATATAATCACTTAGGTAATAATCATTAAATGGAGATCCGAAAGGAAAGCAAGTCACATAGCAAGGGTACAAGGATTCAGTCAGGGCTCTTTTCCGGAAGGGCTGGGTTAAGACGTTGATCTTCTACCCGGAGGATTGACACAGTCACTACTATTTGTCCTGTGTGGGTGAGGTAGCTTCCCTCCTTTTACAATGCCGCCCTTCAAGGAATGTGTGTTCGTGTTCTCCATGTGGCCTCCTTGAGGGCTGGCCCTGTCTCACTGCCTACAAAATATCCAGTTAGCTTACCTATCTACGAGAATGTCAAGGCCAAATTTATGCAAATGCTGACCTCGAGTCTGTATTGTCTTTTAACATGTAATGAATGAGATGGTTGGTCATTTTAGCATTTACTGCTTTGGGGCATGAGAATTCCCATCTGCCTTAGATTGGGCATAAATAAATCTTACGCCAGCTTTTCTATCCCCATATAGGTCTTTCTCCAGGTTATCTCACAGAATGGCTATTGTTGGCACCAAGATGTTAATCATTTGAGCACATGCTCAGAGTGGTTTCAAAGAATGCTTTTTAATATCACCTTCTATGTTTCAAAATTACCTATATTTCAAGCTACCAAAACATAATTACATGTCTGAACACATTAAATATCACAAAGCTTTTCATATACAATACAGGATCTATGCTATCAATCACCACACTACTGAATAATCCACAGCAACTTTTCTATGTGTTTATTTCAGATCAGGCCATTACTGGTTGGCTTTTTCTATATCTGTAGTCATGCCCTAGACCTCTGAATCCAATTGCCAACAACACAGACCAAGAGTGACCATGTGCCAGGGCTTTGGTAAAGATGCCAAAACAAAGAAGGGCTGGGCAGACTGAACTCACTGCAGACTCATTCTTTTCATTCAGGGTATGAGAAATGTGACCTGAGGAAGGGAGCCTGGTGTATGAGGCGGGTCTCTAGTCCCCTTCTGGAAGGCAGCATTGATTTAGGAGGTGCAGTGAATGGATGGTTGAAAACACTGAGCCTGGTGGCAGTTTGCCAGTGTCAACCCCGGAGTGAGTGGAGGTAGAAACTGCTGGAAAAGGGATTTGCATGCAGATGTTGGCCAGGCTCACAAAAGTGAGGAAGTTGCCCCTGGCCACGTGAAAAACCAATATCCAAGAAAGTAACATCAGAGCTTTTTAGTACAATTAGTGAAAAGCCAAAATTCTCTTCTCTCTCCAAAGGGTCAATAGGCCTTATTAAATATCCATCTTAGGCCTACTTCTACCAGGGACATCTGAAGGGACACAGGGAAAAGATGGTGTCCTAGCCAGCCTTCCATGGGAGTTGTGCTATGTGAGGCTAGCTCTTAACACTGAAGGAACACAGATGTGATACTCGTGTGAGCTAATATCCCACCATGAATGTGTTCACTATGGATCACATGTATACTAATAAAAAATGTTTAAACCTTCAAGAAAGAAATAGAATCAGACTATGTATTTCTAAAGAGGAAAGTTGGGGCACAGAAATCCTTCACTTAACTACTTTCTGCAGTTTACTCTAATCACTGTCCTGGACCACTTCCGGTGGGCACCTTCCTTATGGACACCATTAGAAATCCAGAGCGGGCCAGAGATTTAGGTCAGTGGTTCCGTCGCCTGCCTAGCAAGCACAAGGTCCCTGGTTTGATCCCCGTAACCACATACAATGATATGATATTGGGCGTGGTGACTCACGCCCACTAGCAATCAGTCCCATACCCCACAATGCTGGGCATGGTGGCTCACCCCTATAATCTCAGCACTCAGGAGGAAGAGGCAGGAGGACTGCTGAGTTCGAGGCTTGTCTGGGCTACGTAGTGAGCTCAGGGCCAGCCTGAATTACAACGTGGGACCCTGTCTCAAAAAAATAAAGTCCAGAGCAATCAGCAAAATTATAGAGTTTAAAACACTTGCAGGTAGCATGCCATCCTAGATAAGCACAGCTCAGGGAAGACAATGTGTGGGTTTCTTTTTTTTTTTTTTGAGACAAGGTCTTGCTTCGTAGTTCAGGCTGGCCCTGAACTCACCATGTAGCCCAAGCAATCTTTGAACTCAGCAACCCTCCCGCTTCTGCCTCCTGAGTGCAGGGATTATAGGAATGTATGGATTTCCACAAAAGGTTCTACTGATCCAAAGGTAGCAATAAGGGGAACCTAGAATATGTGTGTATGTTACGACGCCTGGATTGCATGCCCAAATGCTGCGTGTGTTGTCTGTCTGGGCATGGTGATTCCTACGTATTATTTAGCAGCCTAGCAGCTCAGGTAGCTGAAGAAGTTGAAACTTGGCTACATTTCCACATTTTTCATAACTTTGCTCAGTGCATAAGAGTAATAGCAAACAGTGTCAAGTTTTGACTGAGAACATTCCTACTGGCCAGAAGCTGTAAGAGAATTGCTCCCACCTCACCCAACTGCCCAAATCTCATATGTTTCTCAGACATCAAGGGAGCTGTGCCTTATCTCGGCCCTGTGAAGCGAAATGCAATGCGGAAAACTGTAAAATATTAAACAGATTGCAAAAACGAGACTGGAAAAAAATAGACTGAAGTAAATGGAAAAGACTTCAAAAGCAGTCTTTGATTAACGTTGGCTACTTTTCAACTACAAATTCAAAGATATGCGAGTACCTGCCAACGGTGGAATGCAGTCTGTAAGAGTCCAGGTGACAGAACCTCGGGAAAACTGAGCCACTGCTCCCCCACACCTGGTCTCTCAGGGGGGCTCCGGGTCAAGGAGCTACTTAACGAGAAATGCAATAATGCTGCTTGCAAAGCAAAAAAGAACAATATGAGTCTAAGTGTGAATGTTGATGCTCCCTGTTGGGGAATAAATGATAACATAAACTTAGCAAACCCAGTCAATACAGAGAATACAAAAGAATTCATGATGAGTGAATCCTCCAGCACCTCGAAAATGAAACGGCAACCAGTTCAAGCGAAATCTGTATCATCACAGTTTGCAACTCCAGGCTCATGAATAAACAGCCAGTGAGAATTCAAGAGCTTTGCAGAGAAAGAGGCTCGTGTAGGTAAAACAATGTCTAAAATGCTAAGGCAGCCCGATCTACTGGGCAGATGAGGATCAAACACCAAAGCGAGACAGTCCCTGATGCCTTCCGCAAAACCCAAGTATATTTAGCCTCCTGAAAGAGAGGCAAAGCCTGCCCCCGGCTGTCGTCCCACAGATTAGAGTTTTCTGCAGAAGCGTTAGCAGATCCGACAGCCAAAGCCTTGGGAACGCATTTGAGAGGTGCGAGGTAATAATCGTGGGGTCTCGTTTCAGCGCCGACAGCTGGACCGACCACTCCCAACGGGAACCCGGTGGACGAATGCGACGACGAGCAGGCCAACTGCCACAGCGGAACAGGTGATGACTTCCAGCTCACAGGTGCAGAAACCATCTTCATCCCATGGCCGCGCCATTTCCATGCTGTGTGGTTAAGCCCCGTGTGCGTCTGTCCTCCTGACTCCTCGCTGGGGCGGCAGGGTGCGGGCAAAGCTGTGTGGGGACGCAGGCGGCCTGGCCACCCCTCCCGCACTCCACAGCCGCTCTCCACAGCCACAGCCACAGCCACAGCCGTCTGAGGCAAGTCTGAATCCCTTTCAGAGCCACAGACCGGCCTTGTCTTCCCTGAATACGAATTTCCCCGCGGCTGAATGCGCTCACCTGATCCTCACTCACCTCAGAACCCCTCCCCCTAACGTCTCCACTGCGCATGAGTAACCACGAACTACACTTTCTTCTCCTAATGAGGATAAACATTTTTTGAGTGGAGCCTTTACCCAACTAACTGATTAAATCAGCCTTACATTTGCAATGCACCTTTTCTAATGGGAGTCTTGTAAATCATTTTGCATTAAAATTGACAAAGCAAGACTTAGTTGCTTCCCCCCAAGCAGCCAAAATCCAGAGCTGCTCTGTGCTAAATTTCTCCTTATTCATCTAGTGTTACTCCAAAATCTTCTAAAACCCTGTAAGTTAGAAGGTGACCTTCTCTTCCACTTGGGCGGAAGAAATATTGGGGAGGAGGATTAGGCAAGTGAGGATTGCAGTGGGATTGCACCACGATGTTGACCCTCCTGTTGCAAAATGTATGGCGGGACCTGCAGCTCTACCACCATCAAAACATAGTTTCGTGGGGGCCGGAGGGTTAGCTCAGTGGTTCCGGCGCCTGCCTCGCAAGCGCAAGGTCCTGAGTTCGATCCCCGGTAACCACATATAATGCTGGGCATGGAGACACGCTCACCAACAACCAACACCGCATACCACAATGCCGGACGTGGTGGCTCACGCCTGTAATGCCAGCACTCGGGAGGCAGAGACAGGAGGATTGCTGAGTTCACGGCGGCTTGCCTGGGCACCATAGTGAGCTCAGGGCCAGCCTGAACTACAAAGCGAGACCCTGTCTCAAAAAGCCAAAAAAAACAAAAAAACATAGTTTCGTAAGCATCTGATTCTCAGTGTGGAGTAAACCTGAGCCCTCCAATGCAGATTTGCACTTTTACCCGGAAGGGACTCCAATCGCCCATGTGATTAACTTCCATGGGCAAAACTGAGAGTGTCACCTTGTAACTTCATAGCAGAGCCCTGTTGCTGGCTAAAGCCTTGGGGCAAAATCTAAAAGGAAACCTCCCAGGGTTCATTTCCAGTTTCCTCACATGCTCTCCTCTGAAGTAGTAGGAGCTCTGCGTTCTGAGGTGGAGTCCCGGGTAAGAAAAGTCTAGCCCAGAAATTCTGCCCTCTGAACTGGGTTTCCACCGGAAACCCTGTCTGCTAAAGCTGTCTTCCTCCAAATCTCAGGATAGTCCCTTGCAGTCACACAACCAGTGAGCGTTACATTGTTACGGACTACACGCAAGGAGGAGCTTCGAGAGACACAAATGACTGTGAGTCACGCAGAGGCATCAGCCCTGCAGCTGATACGAAAAACAGATTGCCAGTGCCCTGACCGGGTCCTCTAGAACCTTCTGAGGGTTGCCAGTAAACACTCTACCGCAAACCTCACGGTTTTGGGGGTCCCGTCACGAATCTGTGGGAAACTCCCCATGAAAAAGACAGCTTGCCATAATACAGCGTACCTCTCTCAAGTGGCCTCTATAAAAGGGTTCTTTCCTTCATAAACCCTCAGTTAGAGCGCTAAGTTAGCACTGAGTGGAAACAGAGCATCAGACTTACTCCTCAGATCAGAACAAACAACCTTCTCAGTTTTTGCACTAGCTCATGACTCAACCGATTGAAAGGGGAGCCTTTGAGTGAAAACAGGGCAAGAATGTTAGCCTGGGGCAAATCTGTGGGGCTCCAGCTACAAACCACAAAAAAACGGGTCATTTATAGTGGGGACACTGACATCTCTTTAAAAGTACGAGGTTTTTGTTTCACCTACAGTGTCTTAAAACTGTTTCTTGAGTAGAGAGAAAAAAACTCATTCTAATTTTTTTCTACATATTACCGTAGCAAAAACAAAAGTTAAGTTTTTCAGGCCAGTACGTTTGTCCCAACAGTGCTCAAAACACACACACACACACACAGGAAGAACCTCTAGGGATGTTGATAAGGCTCATCTCACACCCCCATCAGGAAAGGTGGTTTGAAAAGACATTTATGTGTCTTGTATCCTCTTATTATATTAAGGTCAATTTTTCTTCTTAAAACATGTGTGTGTGTGTGTATGTGTGTGTATATATATATATATATATATATATATATATAATTTCACCATTTTTGGTGTCATGGGCTTTACCATCAGGACCGTGATATATATAGAAAAGACTGTGGTAATATATAGAAAAAAATTAGAATGAAGTTTTTATTTTCCTCAAGAAATAGTTGTATATAGAGGAGCAGAAATACTCTAGCAAAAACTCTCACGACTTTCGGAATCACCCTGACTTTTGAGTGACCTGTACTGACGCATGGAAATGAGAGTTTGCCTCCTCGTGCTTGCTCGCCAACCTGAAAATTCACCCCTCAAGTTACTCATTTGCAAAAGTCTTTGAAGTCATTAGATGGTGCAGTTGGCTTCAAAGTCACCAAGAGGCCAAATTTCACAAGGAGGCGTGTGTATCCTACAGTGGAATTTGGTTCCCAACTCATAACAAAATTGATAATGCCTATCAGTTATAAAAGGTGAATTTTCACCTTGAATCTTTCTCCTCTAAGGCTACAGGGAACAGAATGCTAATGTATTCTGGCCACCCTCCAATTCTGCCATTATAGATTCACCTTCTTAACCCATAATATATATAATCCCTTCTTCCTAATGCCTACCTATTGAGGCCATGCACACATGTGACCACTCACCAACATATTTATTGGGAGAGCAGGGGTCACGAGACTTGATCTTGCAGTCGATTAGCTCAGAAATCCTAAAACCATTCCAAGAGCACAATTTTATAGCTCTCTAACTCATGATAGATCCCTATAACAGCTTTCTCATCTGTAGGTGCTATAGGATGGACCTGGTCTATGTAGAGAGCATCCCAAATCTTTACTGAATGATACTGGTGGAAATTACTGGCTGCTCCACCTTATGACTATCTCCGGGACATCCCATCTTAAGACTCGGGCCCACCTGCTTTCCCGGGACTTGGCCCACTCACTGCCTTATCTCTTGGGATACAGGAAGTCTGCTCAGGGTCACAGTCTGCACGGCATATACACTGCACAAGTGCGTTGCTTAACACCCAAGTAATAAGGAGCAGACCGCTGTTTCCCACACTGGGTGAATTAGAAGACTCAGTTGAGAAGCTTCAAAGCATACTGACTCCAAAGCCTTCTGATTCTCAGTTAGATCTAGCAAGGGAAAGGGAAGCAGCAACTGCAATCTCAAGAAACAATCAAGGTGATTTGGGGCAAGTTTTAACAACACTACTTTAAAACAAAAGCATAAAGGGGGTCATCAGGAAAAGGGAAGGGGGATGGGAACAGATACAATCAAAGCATGCTATATACATGTGTCCAAAGGCCACAAGAAAACATTATTCTGTACGGTTAGCATGCATTCATAATTATAATTTTTAAAAGTACAATGACCCTGAGGGGAAAGTGAAAAAGCTAAGACATGAGGAAGATAAACTAAGTCTCAGTAAGGTAACATCCTGATCCCTGACCAGGAATCCAAAGACGTCTCAAACCGAAAGCTCACAAGACTCCTGTTTGTTCAATCTTCCAGTTCCTTGGGAGTGAGAAGAAACACTCAGACTTCTCTTTTCGCACTGCCTCCCCCCACTTCTCCAGACCGCATACCGGGTAGAATATTTGTTCTTGGGAAAAATAAACAGCTAGAGCAGGGGAAAGGGGGAAAAAGGAGACATCACCGCCATTCACTTTAAGCCTTCAGTTTTAAAATACAGTGTGAGACGCGCCCTGCAGCCCCCCCCCCCCACTGTAAACACACATCTGAAACCGGGGGAACTGTGGGAAGCTTAGGAGTCCAGGTCAAGCTTAATTCCCAAGTCACCGAGGACACGCAGAGGCCCTCGCCTTGCCCTGCCGTCACTGGGTGCCACGCTTGCTCTGGGAGTCGGTGAGGGGGTTGCTGAACCAAGTCTCCAACTCCATGTGCCCTCCAGGTGCTCTGTAGAGAAACGCGTCAGGATTTGTTGCATACTTGAAAATGGCTGAGAGAGTACATTTTATGTGTTCTCCCCACACACAAAAAGGCTATGTAAGGTAATGCTTATGCTAATTAGCCTGCTTTAACCACTGCAAAATGTGTGTATATGATACATGTATACTCTTGTACATTACATGTACATTGTTTATTTCTTGGCTTTGAATTTTTTTAAAAAAAGAGGAGCATGTTACATAAAAAGTAATGTTATTTGAATTTGAAGAACTGTTATTTGATTTATGATGGGCCAAATTTCAGTAAAGCGATTTCTGGAGATGGAATGAAAGGAAGGCCTTTCTATAGGAAATGTTTGCCTCTAATGAAACCAACAGAAAGACCTGTAATAAAAATATGTATGCATACCACAGATAGACGTGAGCATGGGGGGATAATAACTGATATGTCATAGAACACCACAACACTTTACAGCAAATTGTCTTCTGTTTTCTTAATTTTTCTGTTCCACTTTTGTTTTTTAGGTGGTACCACCGTGCTGACCACAGAAAAGCCGACGGTAATAGACAGCACAATACAATCAGGTATCAGATTAAAATATTAAATGTAGCGGATGTCGTACGCCACTCCCACCCCCTCCCCATAGTGCACTGCGGTGCTTCCGGGTTTCCGTCCTAGAAGGAGAGAGGCCATGCAGCAGCATCTGGTCTCCAAGCATGCGCACAAATACTCTTTCCTCCCATCCACGTGTACATGCAGCAGGCAGCAGAGAGTCCTTCCCATCAGTCATTGCCAAATGGTGACAATCCCGGCTCTCCACCGAAGAAACTGAGTAACATACTTTGTTTAAATGAGGCACGTCTAGGACACGGACTGTGTTTGCAAACTCAGAGGGGAAGGAAATCTCACAAGCGGCAGCCTGACTATTTATTTTCATCACAATTCTGCAAAACCGAGACACGCAAAGTTTGTCAGTTCTGTCTGCCACGGAATTGGCAGTTTGACAGCAGCGTCTGCCGTGGGCGTGCCACGAAATGGGGTTCAGGAAGCCAGGGCTGATGACTGGGCAGAAAAGCACCCTCGGGAACGGCCCCTCGTCCTTTTATGAATAGAGAAGCGCACGGCCTTTGGAAGCCCTCCCGGCCCTGTGTCTCAGAGGCCAGCCCGGCCCGGCAGAGGCTTTCCTTGGGGGCCCCTTTGTGTTTTGTTAGTGTCCTGTGACATTCCTCCTCGCGGGCGCGCACGGAGGGAAACAGTCCGTGTGAGCAATCAGAGCTCCGAAAGACTTTAAAGTCGGTGGCTAGAGCAAGGTGAACAGGTCAGCCTCCCGGCTTCTTCCACTTCCTTTCCCGAGGCTCACTCCGCCTTGGTCTCAGTCATTTATTAGTGGGGCACGCGGTGTGTGTCAGCGCTTCCTCGCCAGCGCGGCGCTACCTGGCCGGGCACACAGCGGAAAGGGCTGCCCCCATTAGTATGCTTCCGTAAGGGGCACGGTCAGCGCTGGCCTGGAAACGTCTCTTTCCGATGAACTCAACCCCGAGCTTCCCTGGGGTCCCCCAAATTCCTACTGTCATGCGTCGCGAACACAACCAGACACCCGAAGGAGAAGCAGAGCAGTAGTCGCCTAAATCCCAACACTGACCCGACACGGTTCTGCTCAAGTTCTGGAGTGCGTTCCGGGGAACGGCGCAGCCAGCCGGGAAGCCTGAAGCCCCCTGAGGAGACAGATCGCGGCTGCCAGTTCGCTTGTTTCATCTCCTCTCATCTCCTTCCTTATTAAAAGTGCTAGAGATGGTTTAAAATGGACAGAAGTGAGTGTCCGCTGTGGAGAAAATGGAGCGTCCCGTCAGACTCCTAAACGACGAGTCCTCCCTGAATGTCCAAAGTGTCCTCATGCTCTCGCAGAGCAGAAGCAGCCTTCCCACCACATTCAGCCTGCACGAGCTCCGTGTCACTCGTGGAGTGACTTCACGGGCACGCTCCGGGCCAGCACGCAAAGCACGAACCGTAGGGTCCATGGCTCTCACCGCTTAAGCAAAATCGGGTCAAATCACACAGCCCACCAACGGGCGGTCTGGCCTAGTTTGAATCTCATGGACAGCCTCTACCCTCCGGGAACTCGGGTTCCTGCCTTTCCCTTGCCTGAGTTACGACTCTGGTCTCCAGGTTTCCATTGGAGGTAATGGACATGTAGCCTTCCCTGAAGGACTTCTACTCACTGTCATCTTTTTTGGCCAAACCAAAAGTCCCTGGTCCAAGCAAAGTCAGTGGTCCGTCTTTTGCTGCCTGAGTCCAAGGTTTCCCCAATGGTCCAGTTCATCTCACTGACACTTTGGTCCGTACCGTTCCAAGAGCATCTCAGACATCTTCACATAGAAGACCCCTAAGCGTTCAACATACTTCCGTTTACTGCAGCCATTATAAACTCAGGTAGAGTCTTAAGACTTCGTTCTGAGGATTTTTAATCAATATAACAAACTCTTTGGGTCTGTAATGTTCATACGCTGTAACAATATGCATGCAAGCTGGAAACTGATGAGAACCTTAGATTCTTAGTCCAGGTCTCTCTGGGGGTGCTCTTTCCCTTCCAGGGTCTTCCAACACCCTCGTCATCTCTCCTAGTGTGTTTGTAATGTGCAGTTGTGTAGGCCTCGGCAATCCAATACGTTGGAACAGAAACACCACTCTGGGTCAGCAGCAGTGGATACACACGATAGGACTTTGAATATCACACTGTAAAAGTTCAATCCTTGAACATATATGGCACTAATGATTCAACTGTGGTCAAGATGGCTCCAGCAAGTACAGCTGCTGCTTGCTCACAGGGGCTATAAATTTGTTTAAAGCTCCAGAATATTGTTTCCTGCTATTTTTAAGAGTCAAGAAGGGATTTGCCCAGATTATTCCCATCGAATTTAATGAGAATTGGTGCAGCTACAAGGCCTGAGTAATATTTTGAAACTTAAAGGTCAGCAGTCCTCTGTTTACTTCCTTTGTCCATCTGCCTTTTTCTCTTCCTTTCTCTCCTTTTTCTCTTCCTTTTCTTCCCTTCTCACCTCCTCCCTCTCTGGTTTTCCTTTCTACAAATGTCTGTGGGTAGGTAGTGTTTAGGTTCCTTTCTACCCACGGTGGAATTATCAACATTGAACTCCCTCCCAAAATGCACTGACTTAATAATGTTTCTTTCAAATAAACAAGGTGGTTCTAAGTTATATGCATGAAACAGGGAGATAAAAGAGAAGTAAAATACAAAACATTAGTTTCCCTGTTAAGCACTTCAGATGGGAAAGGGTGTTGGACAATAAAGATGGACTGCTGTTCCCTGTAGCAAGAAGAGATGCAGAAATATCTGTCTAGACAAAGTAATCCCATTTCTTGATCATTACAAAAATACCCAACTATACCTCAGGATGGCATCAAAATATTAAGGGTGAAAACAGTGGGCGAAGTGGTTTTCTGTACTCCAGAATAAATTTAACGTATTAACAAAGCAGATAGAGGCAGAAACGTGTGAGCTATAATGGCTTTCTGTCCTCCTGGTGTGCGTCTCCTAAAGTTCAGGAGAAGAATCAAAGCTGTGCAAGCATTAACATTTTCCAATATTAACATTTCCTAACATAAGGTTATGCAACAGGACATTCCAGGACTGTGGACTGACATCCAAGATTGCTCAACCGTCCAGTGGTTGTTTACTTGACCGTGTTTCATGTGTGTGGTTCACCCTTGCTCACCAAAGTGTGGCAAATTCTGGAGACTTTCTCAAGCCTTCCAAAGACCTCTTTCATGTCCACGACAGACTAGATATGGAATGTGCCTCTTGGTGACACCGTAGCTGTGAAATACAGTTTTTTGCACTAACTGGATTCATCCACATTAATACATCTCATGGCCTACTTCATTTTCCCTAGCTCTCTCTGATTCTCCTCTGGGAAATCGATTTATTATTGGGAGAAACCACTGGCCTTAGTTGTGAGTAAATATATGGTGGGTTCTTTCCAAATCTTGCCATTGGCACTTGAGTTTGAAACCAAAAGTTCAAGATAAATCTTTATCTGGGCAATAAATCTTCCACGAATATTCCTTTTGCCATTGTTGAAGTGGAAGAAGGTAGTGGAAACCAGGCAGAGGAAAAGCAAGATATTTTGTGCTAAGCACTTGGGCAAGTGAAAGAAAAGGTCAGAATGAGGTGTGGTCTCAGCCTGACCCTAAGGCAGCACGTGGTCCCCAGACTTTGCTGATTGTACACAGCGGTCGTCCCAGAGCCTTCAGTTCAGTGGACAGACACCCTCAGGTTGTGCTCTCTGTTTCAATGCTGCCATCTTGTGGACAGTCTAGACAGCATGCGCGATGAAGGCCTC